>APFE030614412.1:5604-86135 GCA_000404065.3 Pinus taeda
GGTCAAGTAAGAGTGGAGACTTCAATTAACCGATAAAAAGATTACATATGGTACACGTCTTTACAAGTGTAAAGACCAGCAAAAGACATACCCGTTGATGTTAAACAAATAACAGGGTCAACAAAACCCAAACATTACAAACAAAAACAAAATTAGACCCCTGGTCATTATTCCTGAGTGTTCAGACTATTGATATCTCCCCAATTCTTATCGCTAAATCTCCACCGTCGATATTACCTTCAATCGGACGGTTGATATTCTCTCCGATCAATAGAATTGTATGGTGATTCGCAACATCGCATCCGGAACTAGCATGACACTTAACCGCTTCCCAGAGTCAATATAGATTATAAACCGTGGTCTATAAAAATTTAGGTCTGCTCTTGGACTTAACCTCCAACCACTTTAAAACTCGATATCTATTTGATAGCGGAGGCACTTAAATCCTATGGTCTGCAGCCTTTCAACTAGCATGCAGGTTACAAATAGCTGAACCCCCATAGTTACTTGTGATGTCAGCATTTGGAAATAAGATCGACAGTCAAGATTTATTGCGGCACTTCAACCAAGCTCGAGGACTTCTGCGCTCTCCTACTCCCACTAATATTTTCCACCATTTATGTCTGTTGATCTTACATGATCTAATGACTCATGTGCATCATTACCTCACCTCTTCGTCCTTCTCTTCACTTCGGGTTTATGCCGTTCCTTCAACTCCCGCTAGTATTCCTCTTGCTCATTATTCATGGTCTGGAGGTACACCATGTCTTTTGCTGCCTATCGTTGACAATCATCATGCAGTTTACCAGAGGGTATAGACTCCCAGTCGTATTGAATATAGCTTTCCTTACATATCACCCCTTCATTTGCTAAACGATCAACTAACATATTGGATTTTCTTTGCACATGAACAAAGTTGACATTTCTTAGGGTTCACAAGTGGGAATGAATATGCTGAAAGACCTACGAGAGCCTTCAATGTTTTAACACTTTTCCATGTGCCGTTCCATTTCACATTTTCTTGGCTGCATTAATGACCAATTCAGAGTCAGCTTCAATGATGGTGTTGTGTAAATTTGACTCCATCAGGATTTCTAGGCACTTCTCTTAGGCCATGAGCTCCACCTTGTTATTAGGGGTAGTCCCAAAATGACTGTGAAAGATATCCTTTATGCGCCCCTGCTCATCTCTTATGACTTTTCCAAATCCAGCCATCCTTGGGTTGCCCTTAGAGGCCCTGCCTATATTGATTTTTAGAAAACCACGAGGAGGAGGCTGCCAGATATCTTTACTAGTAGTTGTTCTGCTCACACTCTTGACAGTGCCTTGGGGAACTAGAGAATGGAGACCCAACTGCAGCAGTATGCGAGCATCTTGGGGTGAAGGAGGGTCCTCAGGAATTTTCCACATAAGGGCTCCTACTATATCTTTGAGTTGTCGTAAAATTTGGACAATGACGTTATGGGTCGAGCCTGTTTTGTTCTTGAAAATCCTGCCATTGCATTCTTTCTAGACATCCCAGATGATAAAGCCTGGAACCAAAGTCCAAGCCTTGTCAATGATTTCATTACCTAAGAAGTCTTTCCTCCAATTATTCAAAGTGTTGGTGATGCTGAGTCTGTCCCTGTCAATTTTCCTGAAGACTGAGGCCGCCCAATCCCACAGGTAGAGGTGAAGGGGCAGAGGTTTAGTAAATGTTCCATCATCTCCACTTGTAAGCCACATAGATGCCATTTGGATGCACCAACAAAGCCCCTTTTCAGAAGATTCTCCCATGTGATAATTTTCTTTTGGTGAACTAACCACATAAACATCTTGATTTTCAGCCATTGCGAGTTCTGCCAAAGGTCATTCCAAACCTGATTAGGGTTTGGATAATCGAAACCTAGGGCCATGCATTTAGCTTCTTTGAGGTTGAAGGTGCCTTCGGTGTTTCGACTCCATCTCAGTTGGTCAAATGAGGATAACACCAAATTCTTCCTTTGCTCCAAGTCAAGAGCAAGAGACTCTACTTGGGCCTTCAAAGGACTCTCTTCACTATAACCAAGATCCTTCCACATTCTCCATTTACCATTGTTACTTACATTATCCTGAAAGTCACTTACCATAAGTAAACCTTTGCTGTTAGTGTCATTTTTGAGAGCAATTAGTCCTTCCCTAAAAAAATTTGGTTCCTGCTGCTAATTATCCTCCCAAAACCGTGCAAGGTTCCCATCTCGAATCTCCCAGAAACTATGCTTCTGGACGATGGCTCTATTCTCCCAAGTAAGGTTCCAAATGTGGGAGCCCTTGATGAGACCTGACATTCGGATATGATCCCTCTCCTACCAATTATTTGCATATTTCTACTTCCAAAGCTTGACCCAAGGGGTGGTCGATTCCTTGAGCCACCTCCAACAAAGTTTGGATCTCGAAACTTTGTGAGGATTTCAAGGTCATGTAGCCCCAAACCACCATGGGCCTTAGGTTTATAGAGCTTTTCCCAAGCTACCAAATCCCACTTCTTTTTCTCTTCCCCTTTGTCCGAAAGAAAATCTCATTGAATATTCTTGATTTATTGCATAACTCCTTTAAGAGTAGGAAGAGATGAAAACATGAAAATGGGTATATCCTACAGGATAGCCTTAGTAAGCAAAAGACACCCCGCCATATTCAAAGACCTGTAGGTGCATTTCCTGACTTTGTCCTGAAGTTTATTAGTTACTGGCTCCCACACTCCCTTGCTCAAAGGTTTGTCAATAAGAGGCATTCCAAGGTACTTAGAAGGTAACTGATCCCTTTGAAACCCAAGAATTCTGGTGAGGTTCCTATGAATAGCAATGTCAGTTTTAAAAAATAACACCTTTGATTTGTCAAGGCTTACCTCTATACTAGTGGCCAATGCAAAGTCGTTCAGGATTTCTTTGAAGGCTCCGGCTTCCTTGACCGTAGGAATGCCTTGTAGCATTGTGTCATCAACAAATCGTTGATGAGTAGAAGTAGCACCATCTGGAGTAAGTTTCAGACCCTGGATTTTTCCTTCAGAATTTGCCATATTGATCGCTTTGCCTAGCCCTTCCATCATGAGAACAAAGAGGAAGGAGGAGAGCGGATCCCCTTGTCTAAGACCCCTAGAAGGCATAAAGGTTCTAGAGGGAGATATGTTAAGCAAAATGGAGAAGTTGGCCATGGATACAAGGGCCATAACCCATCTTATCCAGTTGTGGTCAAAGCCATAAGCTCTTAGCAATGTCCTGATGTAAGACCAGCTTAGCTTATCATATGCTTTCGCTAGGTCAAGCTGCATGATCATACCAGCTTTCTCATTGCTCTTAAGAGAGTGTACCACCTCGTGAACTTGTATGTTGTTGTTGAGAATCTGTCTTCCTTCCACAAATCCTGTTTGCTCCTCTGAGATGAGAGCAGGAAGAGGAGGCTTGAGTCTATTAGCGATCACTTTAGAAATACTTTTGTGCACCATATTACATAAGGCTATGGGTCTGAATCTGTCCGGTGTCATAGCTTTTTCCTGATTTGGAATCAAAGCTATGAAAGAGGCATTAAGAGCTTTCAAAATAGTTTTGGATCTTCTAGAGTCTTCCACAACATCAAGGATATCTTGTTTGACTATTTTCTAGCAAGATTTGAAGAAGTACACATTGAAGCTGTCAGGGCCAGGAGCTTTCCCATTTTTCATCTCATTGATAACTTCACTAACCTCCTCTTCAGACACTAGCCTGTTAAGATTGTGGTTGTCTTCCTTGGTTATAAGCTTAGGAATGAACTTGGTGAATTTGTTAATGAACCAAGATCTATCAACGAGAGGCTCCTTTGCTATGCTAAGGAGGTGTTGAACTAGGATAGATTCCATTTCTTTGTGAGAGACATGCTCTTTCCCTTGAGAATGTTTAAGTTTTGAAATTCAATTATGAGATCTGTGAGCCAAGGTTGATCTATGAAAAAATTTCGTGTTTCTTTGTCTTTCTCTAATCCACTTCACCCTCGATTTCTGTCTCCAGAAAATCTCCTCTTGTGTGCACCGATCGTCCCATTCATTCTAAAGAGAGTTAGCCTGAATTTTACATTCCTTGGTAAAAAATTCTGAGATGATGATATAATTAATCTCCTAGAGTTTATGCTCAACTTCTCTTTTGGCTTTAAAAAATATTACCCAACTATTTTTTATTCCAATATTTAAGCCTAGATTTGATGTGTTTAAGTCTCTGCTACAACATGAACATTTTAGTGCCCTGAACAAGCATATCTTCCACCCACCATTTGTCAATATTGCTGGTGAAGTCATGGTGAGAGAGCCAGACATTTTCAAATCTAAAAGGTTTGCTCCTTGGTGTACCCATGAAAGTAGCTTCAAGCTAGATAGGCGAGTGGTTCGAGCCTCTGAAGGGAAGGATTGAAGCTGACATATCAAGGCCTTTGAGGAAGAGGTCCTCTGAGATTATGAATCTATCTAGTTTAGAGGCGACTTGAAAAGCCCCTCCCCTCTTATTATTCCAAGTAAAAGTTCCATTTACTATTTCCATGTCCACTAGCCCCATGTTATTCATGAAGTTCTGGACGGTAATGGAATCTCTGCCTAGTTTTCTGGTACTTCCTTTTTTCTCTGTAAGAGATCTGATCATATTGAAATCCCCAGCCAAAATCCAGGGCATATTAGGATATCTTTGTCTCAACTTCCCAAGGGAGGTGAGAAGCTTAAGTTTGTCTTCTAGTTTTTGAGGACCGTAGACATTAGTGATCATGTAGATCTCCTTATCATCCAAAGGTTGAATTAGTAGTGATAGATAGTTCCTAGAAGCTTTAGCATCCAAGATTCCAAGTTTTTGAGGATCCCATAGAGTAAGAATTCCACCGCCGAGTTATCCACTTTAATATCTAGATACTCATACTTGATTAACCATTTGTTGTGTATCTCTCTGATCTTGTCCATCGAACATTTTGTTTCCTGAATAAAAACCATATCTGATTTTTATTATTTCATTCTGCTGCTAAGAGTTCTTTGTTTCGTTTTACTTCCTAGATCCCTAATGTTCCAGGTTGTAAGCTTCACTAAGAAAGGTTTGTAAAGGAGTAACTAGTAAGATCCCTCATCTTACCTGAGTTAATCATAAGTTTCCCACATTCGGTTAACAACTCATTTTGTGTTTTTCTTCATCTTTTCCTACCCGAGTTCTTGGAAGAATTCATCGTTATATCCTCCATCATTTTCAATCCCATATTCTCCTGGCTAACATGGTTTCTTTTGACTCCAGAACACTTTGTTTGTGATCTCCATAAGAAGAGCTGTTGAACCCCGTTGAACCCCGTCAAAATCCTCTTTTGGCAGAGAGTCTACCCCTTTGGTGATTCCCTGCTCTAGAAACTTTTCTAGATCTAAATTCTCCCTCTCTAGAATCTCTTGCAGTTCATGGTCTTCTGTTCTAGCCTCACTTGGTGTCATCTCGTGGTCCTTACTGAGCTCCATAATGCTCGGCATATCATCCTTTTGTTTGCTGTTTTCTGGTATATCCTCCATATTAGTATCCCTTTCCTTCTTAGTGGGAATATTCTCTAATTCTTGGTTTGTCCCATTGTTTTCGCCTTCTTCATCTAAGATCTTGAAACTATTGTGACTCGATTGTCCATCTTTAGTAATTTTCTTTTGGTACCGCTTGCCTCCTTTCCCTTTACCCCCAACCCTAGTAAAACCTTCGGATCCTTACCTGTAGTGGCTTTCGTATTGCTCTCTAGCTTGTTCAATGGGAAATCCCTATATAGGTGCCCATGCTCATGGCACTTATGATACCTACATGGGATGTGTTCATAGTCCACTGCCTACACCCATTCCTTGTCATACACTTCTAAAATGATTGCATCCGGAAGTGCCCCAGATAAGTCCATTTCCACACATATCCGGGTGAAGTGTATTTGCCTCTTAGAGTAGCATTTGAGATCTTTATAAAATGCCCTAGCTTGTTGTCGATCACCTCTAGAGACTCCGACAGCTAATAATCTAAAGGAAGGGAAGAGAGCCTTATCCATACTGACATCGAGGTGAAAGTTTCTTGTTCTCGGACAAAGATCATTACCCATGGTCTCATATAATGGTCTGCAGAAGCGTAAAAATAGGGTCCTCCCTCGAACACTATGTCTTTATCCTCTAAGCTTGTGAACACCACCATGAAGAAGCCCTTGGACCCAAGGTGAAGGTCAATTTCCCCCTTTGGTTTCCAGTGGGTCCTTATCCATGCTTGCAAAGCCTTCTTCATCGGCCAAATCCCCATAAATTTACAGATAATAGCATACGCCGACATGTGGTCTCTGTGTAACTGCAACACTGGGTCACTTAAAATGACTCGAGGAATAGTGGTCGACTTGGGTTTATAGACAGTTGATGTACTCATAGCAGAAACTTTCACACTGCTAACCTCTGTCCTCTTCTGGTTACTAGCTTCCTCATGATTCTCTTCCTACCCTTCAGGTCTGATAGTTTCTGATTTTTTTGTATTCTTAGCCTTTGTTACCTGCTCCGTTGGTTTTTTAAAGCGATGTGATCCAACTCCCTTGCTTCTGTCTGCAACCACTTGACTATAGGAGGGAGCTGATCTCCCTCCTCTGCGCCTCGCCATGGTGACCAACAACAAAACCCTAAAGCAAAACCCTCATGGATGGTCTGCCCCCACTCCTATATTCACTAAAAAATTAAGGAATGTTGTTTTCATCTATATAATATATATATATATATATATTATATAATATATATCTTTAATTTTAATATTTTTTAATGCAAATTTTTATAATATAATTTGTTTTTTAATTTTAGTGACTTTTCTGAATATCTAACAAATATATAATAATATATTTATTATATATATTATATTATATAATATCATTTTTGTTTTTTTATATTTTATTTATTTAATTATTTATTTAAATTCTTTCATTTCAAAAGAATCGGGTGTTTTTGTTTTTTTTTTTACATTGATGTTTTAATTTTTTTTATGAAAATTTAATTATTTTTTTCATTAATCATCCCTGCCATCCCTGGTCGGTGGCGTCGCCCGTCAGGATTTTTTTTTTTTTTTAATGTTGTATTTTATTTTTGTAACTTTTTTTTTTTTTTAAATGTATGGTTAAATTGTTTTACATTTTATAGTAGGTTTGTTTTCGTATTTTGTTTCTTTTTTTTAATCTTATGTTTATTTACTATATATTTTTGTCATGTTTTTTGTTTCTATATTTGAAGTTTTTGTTTTTTATTTTGTGTTTTTTTTTTCTTTCAGTGATCTTTCAATTTTTGCATTTCTATATATTTTTTATATTTGATTTTTTTTTTTGTCATGTTGTTATGCTTATTACTTATTATTATTGTTATTTTTTCAATATTTGATTTGTTTCTTATATATAATATATATATAATTATATATATATATATAGGGATAGGGTTCGTGTCGATGCTTGTCTAGCAACCTGATCCCATTATGTGCAATTTGATAGCTGATTTTTAAATTTTTTGTTATAATGAATCGACACTACCCCACAATGTGTTAATTTCATGGTTGGTCTTTAAGTTTTTATTACAATGGGTTGATCTCACCTACACTGCATGTCAACTGCATGTAAATTTGATAGTTTATTTTTAAATTTTGTTTGCAATGTATCAAGTTGTCTTAGGTTAAGATTTCAAAATCACTATACATTTAGCATTTAAAAAAAATTACTCTTGTTATAATAACTTTTTCATTTAGGTGTTCATTTTTAATGTTTTTTTAGTCATATTTTTTTCCATAATGTCATGCTTGAAATATTTTGAAAATTTAAGATTGTTTTGTAGTCATAATTTTGGTTTTAATTCCATGGTTGAAAAATTTTCAAGATTTTAATGTTTTTTTAAGTCGTGATATTTTATCTTTAATGTTATGGTTGAAAACAACTATAAATATTTTTTCTTAGCACCATGATTGAAAATTGTTGGAATTTTAAGGTTTTTGAAAGAAGTGATATTCTAAATCTAATGTCATGCTTAAAAATCATTAGAATTTTAAGGCTTTTCAAAGATGTGATATTTTATCGTTAATGTCATGCTTGAAAATCATTGGAAATTTAAAGTTTTTTCAGAGTCACGATATTTTATTTTTAACATCATTATTAAAAAATGTTGAAAATGTACCCTAAAAAAAGTCGTCATTCTGACATCAACACTTTTCGATTTCAAGGTGATTTTTGCACCAAACAAAATGGTTTTTATTGTTTTTTTACTGTTATTTTTAAAAAATATTGAAAATTTTCTTTGAAAAAAATGGTGATGCAAAATGAACACTTTTTATTTTGGGTCATTTTTTTCATGTTTTTTTTGGGATTTTTGGGCTCGAGTACCCGTTTTGAGTTAATAGTTCCCATTTGATAGGTAACTATGTTTCGACAATTCCAAGACATGTTAGGCATGACAAGACATGCCAAGTGCTAATGCATTCTAGGGAGTGTTAAGGAGTTCTGAGAAACATAAGGGAGCAATAGTTTCAATTGCATGGAAATCAATGAGTAAGAGATTGTAATAGGGAGTCTTAGCAAGTTATAAGTGTGCTAAGGAGGGAGTGATAAGGTATGTTAGGAAGTGCCAATTCATGCTAGAGTGCTAGGGAAGCATGCCAAGATGTACCAAGTACCAAGGTGTGCTGATCTGTGCTAAGGGGTGTTAGTGAGTGCTAGGGAGACACAAGGGAGCACTAGGTCAAATTTCATTGAAATTAATGAATAAGAGTGTGTAACAAGGAGTTCCATCAAGTTCTAAGTGTATTAGGGAGGGAGTGACATGGTATTCAAGGCAGTGCTAAGGTATGCTAGAGTCTCAGGGAAACATGTGTCGAATATGTGCTAGGTTCTAGGGTGTGCCAATGTGTGCTAGGAAGTCTTACAAAGTGCCAGGGAAATAGAAGGGAGCACTAGGTTAAAATAATGCATGGAAATGAAGGAATAATATTTTGTGACAGGAAGTGTCAGTGAGTTTTAGGTGTGCTAAGGAGGGAGTGACAAGATATTCTAGGCAGTGGTAAGGCATTCTAGAGTCTAGGGCACCATGCAAAGATGTGCTAGGTGCTAGGGTGTTCCGATGCATGCTAGGGAGTGTTAGGAAGTTCCACAGAAACACAAGGGAGAACTAGTTTCAAATGCATGGAAATGAATGAATAAGAGTGTGTGATAGACAGTGTCAGTGAGTTCTAGGTGTGTGAAGGAGTGAGTGACAAGGTATGCTAGGTAGTGCCAAGAAATGATAGAGTGACAGGGTGACATGCCAAGCAAAGATTTTCCAGGCACTAGGGTGTGCCAATGTGTGCTAGGGAGTGTTAGGGAGTGCCATGGAAACACAAGGGAGAACTAGTTCAAAATGCATGGAAATGAAGTTCGAATAAGAGTGTGCGATAGGGAGTGTCAGTGAGGTTGAATAAGAGTGTGCAATAGGGAGTGGTAGCTTGTGTTAGGAAGTGCCAAAGAATGCTAAGGAATGGAGAGGGTTGCTAGCACATGCCACATAATGTCGAGCTATTGTTAGACGTGCCAAGTGCTATGGTATGTCAAGATGTAAACTATGCTGCTCAGTTGTTTTATGGCTACGATTGGACATGAGCCTTGACTTGGTCACTTATAACTTGTTAAGTGGGATAAGATGAAATCGTACATGAGTAGCCTAAGATGAGTTATAGTAAATTCCTAGGTGAACAAGGCATAGTCTAGTTGTAGTAACCATAACTTGGTCAAGCTATTACAGTCGAGGCATGAATTGGTTAGGTTCCCAAGTCCCAAAAAAAGTAAGGGTAGTTGTGAGGGCATGACAGCTAAGGAGTGCCAGGGCGTGCCAAGGAATGAAAAGACATGCTAACACATGATAGACATTATCAATGCATGTTGAGGAGTGTTAGGGCATTCTAGGGCATCACGAGGGAGAACTTGGTCAAAATGCATGTAAATGAACAAATAAGAGTGTGTGCCGAGGAGTGCCAATGAATTCCAGGTGTCTCAAGGAAAAATTGTGTTAGGAGATGGTCATAATAGGACTTGTAGGAGGTAATCATATGGTTACAATAAGGGGTTGGTAAATAAATTTGAAACAAAGGGAGACTTTGGGTTGGGCACAAAATTGTTTTTCCAATGACTTGGATGGGTTCCCAAGTCGCAAAAAATGTAAGGCTATCTATGAGGGCATGACATCTAGGGAGAGCCAAGGTGTGCCATGGAATTCCTGGAAGTACTAACACATGCTAAACAATTCCAAGGAATGTTAGGCATGCCAAGATGTGCCAGGTGCCAAGGTGTGGCATGAACACATGCTAGGGAGTGTTAAGGCCAAGTGCTAGGGAAACACAAGGGAGCACTAGTTTCAAATGCATGGAATGAAGTGTCAGTGAATTCCAGGTGTTATAAGGAGGGAGTGAAAAGGTATGTTATGCAGTGCAAAGGCATGTTAGAGTGTTAGGGAAGCATACCAAGATGTGCCAAGCATTAATGTGTGCCAATTTGTTCTAAGGAGTGTTAGGGAGTGCCAAGGAATTGGTCAAGCTATTGTAGTCGAGGCAAGACTTGGTTGGGTTCCCAAGTCTAAAAAAAAGTAAGGGTAGTTGTGAGGGCATGATAGCTAAGGAGTGCCAGTGCATGCCAAGCAATGAAAAGGCATGCTAAAGCATGGTGTAAAATGTCAATGCATGTTGAGGAGTGTTAAGAAGTGATAGGGGAACACAAGGGAGAACTAGGTTGAAATGCTTGGAAATTAATGAATACGAGTGTGTGCCAAGGAGTGTGAGTCAATTCTAGGTGTCCCAAGGATGAATTGTTTTAGGAGAAGTTTAAAATAGGACTTGAAGGAGGGAATCCTATGGTTGTGAAAATGTATGGATAGAGCAATTTCAGAGAAAGGGATATTATGGGTTGGGAGCAACATTATTTTTCTAATGATTTGGTTGGGTTCCCAAGTTGCAAAAGAAGTAAGCCTATCTTTGAGTGTATGGCAACTAGGGAGTGCCAAGGTGCTCCATGGAATGTAAGGTTCCCAAGTCGTGGAAAAATGTAAGGCTAGATGTGAGGGAATGAGTGCTAAGGCATGCTTGGGAATGCTAAAATATGCCAGATAGTGTGAATTCATGTCAAACATGCTAAGATGTGTCAAGTGCTAAGGCATGCCAAGATGTGCAAGGGTGTGAAAATGTGTGCCAGGGACTGTTAAGGAAACAAAAGGGAGAAACAATTTAAAATACAAGGAAATGAACACATAAGAGGGTTAATAAGTCATCAATTTACCTTTTCCATGAGGGGCATGCTAGGCACACCAACACTAGGTGCCAATAGGTGCCAAGTGACAAATGCCAAGTGTTAGTGCATTCTAAGTGCCAAATATTGCTATGTTTATTCTCATTTACATTCTAAAATTTGATCTCAAATAAATTTAATATTAAACCATGCCAAAGCATACCAAGTCATCTAAACGCATGCCAGATATGCTAAGACTTTCCAAGCACCAACATGTGCCAAGTGCCAATGTGTGTCAGAGAGTGTTATGCATGCTATGATGTGGCAGGGAATGTTGAAGACTGTTAAGGTATGATAGAGAGTGCCAATACATGCTGAGGAGTGTTAGGGAGTACTAGGACAACATAAGTGAGCACTAGGTCAAAATTAATGGAAGTGAATGTATATGAGGGTGTGCTAGGGAGTGTTAGTGATCATGCTAAGGAGGGAGTGACAAGGTATGCTAAGCACTAGTAAGGCATGCTAGGGAATATCAGGGCATGTCAAGAAGTGCCAAAGTGTGATAGGTAGTTCTAGGGTGTGATAACATGCGCCAAATAAAGCCAAGGCATGCCAAGAAATGTCAGGTACTTCTAAGGTATGCTAGGATGTGCAGGGTGCTAGGGTATGCGAATATGTGTCAATGAGTGTCAAGGAAACAAAATGAAGAACCAAGCTAAAATGCAAGTAAATGAATGCATAAGAGGGTTAGCAAGTTGGGACTTTATATTTTTCAAAAGGGGCATGCTAGGCACACTAATAATAGGTTCCAATACATGCCAAGGTGTTCAAGGGCATACTAGGGACTACAGGGCATGTCAACACATCCTAGGAGAGTGCTATGATATTCTAGGGCATGACAACATGTGCTTGGGGATCCTAGTCATGGCAATATGTTCTAGGTACAAATACGTTCCAAGACATGCGAGGTGCCAAGGAATGTTAGTGTGTGCCAAAGCATGTTAAGGTGTGCCAAAGCATGTTAAGGCATGCCAAGAGTATTGAGGAGTGCTAGGTCTCTCTCATTAATTGAATTTACAAAGATTTATTATGTATTAAATAATATAGTTCCTACACACACTAGTGGAACTTTATCTAAAGGGAATTTTCTAGATAATAAACTGAATAGAGATGAATCATGTGTTGACTCATAGGAAAATTATATTCTCATTACCTGAGGGAAATGATACACACTAATTACTTCTTAACAAATTGACTGACTCTAACCACTATGGACTTGGACACATAATGAAAAATACTCGAAAACAATGGTCTTAAATCATCATCTTCTTACAGAAAATATAGTAACAAACACATAGCATCATCAAAAACTCATTGGAATGATCAATAATGATGACCATTTTTTGACTGTCACCAAAATCAACAAAAAAGAGCATTAATGAGGGTCAATATTAAAAGATCATCACTAGAATTGTCACCAAAGACAAAATTAATGAAGGGCCTTTAATGACCCTCACCAAAAGTGTCATTGAAAATGCTTTGGTGACAAACCTTGAAGGACCATCACTATACACACTTAACACAACACTTTTTTAAGGATTGTCACCATATGCGACATTGGTGACAGACCTTAAAGGTCCGTCACATGTATGAACCCCACCAATGACATTTTTTGTTGTAGTGTGTGTTTGGATGCTCTGCATTTTTCTTGTATTACTATGAATTTTTTTATACATGTTATTTCTATTAGTTTTTTCTCATTGATTCTTAAACAATGTTATATCTTTAAGCACATTTTAGTATTTTCATTGATATTTTCATAATATATAGTTTTAAATATTCATATATACTTCCAAGTCATATAATTCTTATAGTATTGTGTTCCAATAATATGGGTTTCCCATTATGACATTAATATGAAATAGGAAAAATTATCCATTTTTGTTTTAGCCATTTGGAAAAAGTCTAATACATTTTGATATATTTATATGGTTGGAAAAATACCATATACCTTTTTCATGTTTTTATATGCTTGCCAAAATAAAACTTATGCCTTTTTCATTCTTTTATGTTTGTTTATATTACATATATGTTATGTTCAATGTTTATGGTTCCATTATAAATATATTATTATTTGTTGTAGACATGTCATCCGAAGGTACAAGCAAGTGTACAAGAAAATGAAATTTGTCACCAACATCACCTGACAGGTCTAATGAAAGTCGTTGTTTGTTGTATCAATAAAATAAGGACACAATAAATGAGCGTAAGAGAGATACTTATCATAGAAGAATGAGTGAAACCACTTTTCAAAATGATTTTCTAATCCATCATAAGTATTGTAGTATGGATGATATCATGGAAAGAACATTTCGCATTGATAGTTCATTGTCAAAATATGTTCTTCGTTAGCATAATTTTGTTGTTTGATGCTCTTCTGTGAATTTTCTTGATAGTGTGGAAACATCTTGCAATAGGGTAGATCATCATGTCGATAACGTGGATGCAAATGTTGACCCTAACCCTTCTACATTTGCAATTGCAAGTTTCAAGCAAGGCCAAAGGTTACAAAACATCCATGGTGGAGGAAATGATGACATCATATGTGATGATTTGGATGATGTTTTACTTGGCCTTTTGTTTGATAATTTGGAGCTAGTTTCTTGAAACATCAGATCTTCCAATCCCCTCTCTCAAAGTAACGTTGTCCCGCCAAGAGAATTAGTCATCCTTGATAGATTTCAAGTGGAACAATGGATGTATCCCAATTATATTTTGATATTTATATTTTGATTTTTTGATTTTGGATACAATACCAGTTGTTTAATTATATTCCTCTATTTGCAATTTTTTTTACTTAACTTATAAGATATTTTATTTTGTTCGAACAAGATACAACTCATTTTAATAGAGGTGTAGAAATTAACTCGCAAGCGTTCCATATACTAATCTCATATGTGAAGATGAAGCATGCCATAAAATTCTTGTGCATTCTCCTAGATGATAAAATTGGAAAACTAATGTAAATGTTCAATGTATTTGATTTGTTTTTCATTTTTTGAATTTTTAGTAGGTTGGAGATTGAATTTTATTATGTATTTTATTTTCTTCGAACAAGGCAAAATCATTTCAATAGAGGCATAGAAATTAACTTCATAGATGTTCCATCTACTGATGCTAGAAGTGAAGAGGAACCATCTCATAGCGTTCACTCACATTGCCAAACAAATGTAAATGTTGAATGCATTTTAGTTTTTTCTCATTTTTCATTTATAGTTAGTTGGAAATTGTATTTTATAACCTTTTTATGGCAAAAACATGATTTCATATGATCATGGTGGAGAAATGGAATAAAAAACATCAAATTGTAAATTAGTTGGTATTTGTGTGACATCTACCTTTTTTAGCTTCGAGGGTGAATTCTATGAACAAACATGAGGAGTTTCCATGAGTTCTCCAATCTTGCTTATTGTTGCTAACTTATTCATGGAAGATTTTGAAACCAAAGCTTTAGCATCTGCTAAATTGCAACCCAAGCTTTAGAAAATTTTTGCTGATGATACTTGTGTTGTCTTAATAACTTATTGAATACATGCATACAATTCGACAAGAATTGCTTACTCATGAAAACGTGGAGAGAAAAAGTTATCATAATTCTTTTGGCACGCCTCTCCTCTCTCCCCGAGAGCTTTAGCTGCCTCTTTATTTATATATAATAATGGATAGGTCTTCTTAGACCTTATCTCTTACAAAAAGCAGGCTTTTCCTTTTTACATAATGATTTAAAGCTTGAAACTTTTTCTCCACTCTTATCCTAATTTTAACTGAAAAAACAAGCCAGTGAAGATTTGTTGAGTCCTGAAGAAAATTTTGGAGTTGCTACAGTAGTACAAGATGAAGCTACAATATTTGAAGAACTTGATTTGATTCCCAAAATCAATCAAGAGGATAATGGACAATTTCTGAAGATTGTCGAAGGGGAAGATGGAGTATATGCTGGAGTTAATTTGCAGCATGTTGATGAAATACTGAAATATTTGCTGGAGACATCTGAACCAGAGAAAAATGTTGCAGATGTCAAACTAATGTAATTATTCAATGTATTTGATTTCTTTTCCATTTTTGAATTTTTATTTGGTTGGACATTTAATTTTATGATTATTTTATTTGTGTTGGAATAGAAACTAACTTCATTTGAATAGAGGCATATAAACTAAATCCATAAATTTTCCATCCACTAATGTTCGAAGCGAAGATGAACCATCTCATAGCCTTCATCCACATCACCAAAAAAATGTAAATGTTGAATGCATTTGATTATTTTTTTCATTTTTTATTATTTATAATTTAGTTTGAAATTAAATTCTATAAGATTTTATGACAAATACACTATTTCATCCTCTCAGGTTTGAGAAATGTAGACCATAAATTTGGAAAGACCCTGTCATAGATCCATTCCACATGTTTCAAATTTCAGAAGGGAATCTCATGTTGTTGAAGATGAAATACATTTTAGAAGAAATTTTAGCCTTCCAAATGGTTCTCAACATGATTCGACTGATAGAGATCATATTCATTTTGATTAAAACATGCTTCCAATTCATAGGATATTTCGAACAAATATAAATAGCTTGTCAATTGTCTAAATGTGCTACATTTGCCAACAATCATATCCTAGAATCCAAGTTTTGAGAGATTTTGAAGGACATGTTTGCAGATTATGTAAGAATGAAAGATGTGCCCATTGCTTTTGTCGATATAATAACATGGATCTTGGTGAGAAACCTCATATTTTAAGATTTCTTACTCAAGTTGAAGAAATGTTAATAGCACATCTGAATCCTATTTTGCAAGTGACACATGATCGAGGTGGGAAATATAAGTATAGTGGCCACACAATTAGCTTTCCTCAAGATATTTCAACAATTGTATAAAGTTTCCCTGACATGTTGAAGATCTTGGCTTCCTATTTGGGAGGAAACATGCTGCTCAATATAAATATTATGAATGTTATGTGAAAAGATCTTGAGTGATGTCTACATTTCTTTTCAAAATCCAACATGATCAATATTATCGAGATGTTGTAATTGATTATGATTCAGTGAATTCTCTTCCCGAAAGATCAACAAATGTGTCCTCTAGGCTTAAATTTTTTGATTGTGATATTGAATAATCTAAGATCAATGGAACTAATAATAAAGGGTTATTAGCTGAGCATTTTCCCTCTCAACCTTCTTCTTTTTTTGCTCACCTACCAAACGAACGAAGAGAATTGGAAGAAATTAGAGCATTTCTTGATATTGTTGATTCTTCAACTATTCAAGAAATGGATTGGCCTAATATTGGAACCTCTCTAGTCAATTAATATAATACAAAGGGTTATTAGATATGGAATTCCCCACATTGTTCCCCACTGGTGATGTTGATTGGTTGCAACCACGTATTTGTAGTGTTGAACTTCATGACTATGCATTTCATCTTCTTAGATACTATGACCAGAGATTTGGAAGCCATCTTTGATTTCAATCCTATTGAACATCATAATGCAACATCGGATCCAAGCGATTGCTGTACTTTTTGTAAAGAAAAATTTACATGATAACTCACCTACAATAATTGAAGAGTTGTGTCACAAACTTTCTAATTTACCAAATAATAAGTTGGTTGAGCATCTTATGAGGTTTGGTTCTTCTCTAAGAGGTACAAGGGCATACATCATCGCAACATAATGGTTCCACGAAGCCTCAATGACGACCCTTGGCTATTGAATATTGAACAAATTTTCTCTTGCAATCCTCATGATGATTATGAATAATTTTTAAATTGTGTCCAAAGGCACACAAAGTGTAGTGTAGATTATTGTTTGCGAAAAAAGGACAATATTCTCACATGTTGATACATCTCTCCTTGGGATATTTGTGATGAATCAAGACTGTTCATAGATGATCAACGAAGAAAGAAATATTAGCCAACAAGAAACGATGACAGGCTCTATGTAAATAAAATTGACCTTCTAACAATGTGGCATGAAAATGTTGATTTCCAACCAGTTCTTTCTTGGTATGATGTCTTCAAATATATTTTTAAGTATTCATCAAAAGAAGAAAAAATGTATGCAAGTTATCATCATATGTTAACTAGAATTTCAAATACTCTTGGCTCTGAGGATCATGTTTTATGTGCATATAGAATATTTCTTGTAGAAATGATTGTTGACCATGACATTGGAGCACAAGAAACATGTACTATGTTGCTTAAGCTACCTCTTGTTGTTTGTAGTGAGAATTTGTTTTCCTTAAATCTTGGAAGGATTTTCGAAAAAATCTCAATGGATGGTCTGCAATGTTCATATGAGAATAGTCTTGTTCAATAGTATCAGAAGAGACATTTTTTCCTTGAACATCTATCTTTCATAGAAACAACAAGATCTTGGACATTTGATAACAAGCATGAACAAGATCTAGAGAAGCCTAGAGATGTTCATGCTATTGTTTGAGTTTGACCACAATTTTATTCTATTCCTAGTGAGGCTTCAGACTTATTTGAAACCTTTTGTTAGAGAAAATTTCTCTTGTACAAGCCATTTCGTAACATGCCTACAAAAATTAGCCTTAAGCTAAAATTACTATTGAAAATAGGAGGAATTTATGATATCGAGCATCGCATGTTGATCAAAATCCATTGATTGATGGCAATATTGAAGATGAAGCAGATGGTGATTTCACTAATCAAGAAATGAATCTTGAAGATGATTTTAAATAATGGCATATTTTCTCTCACTTGGTTTCACCAAATGATGTGAATGTTTGTGATATTCACACCATTGGTCGAAGGGACTTTGATATATTCCTTGCAGAGGAAGCTATTAATTATATAAGGAATGGAAAATCAAGGGGTGATACTGTTTACCTTTCAAATAGAATATTTTCATCTCCAAATTCATTGGCAGAAAAACAATGAATTTATTTTGAAATCGTTTTAAGGCACTTTGTAGAATATGAGAGTCATGAAGCTATTCTTATGATTGTTCAGGTCACTGCAGGCATTAGGAAGTGTTTACTTATCCATTGTATTTTTGAAGCTCTTTCTAATTTTTTAAGTAATGGAAGAAGTATTTTGTTTCTTTTTTCCCCAACAGGAATAGATGCTTTTAATATACATGAAAAAACAATACACTCGGTGCTAAAAATTCTAGTTAAAGATATGCAACCATTATAGGGGAAATCATTAGCAGTAGTCCAAGACGAAATGAGGCATATTTGATATATATTGATTAATGAAATTAGATTTCTAGGATTAAGGTTATTCATGAAAATAGATATTCGATTATGAGAAGCATTTCCAGAGAAAACAATTTGTCCATTTGGTGGTAGATCCATCATTATTGTGGGTGACCTTGGCCAACTACCTCTTGTGAGAGATAAGCCTTTGTATGCAGGTAATACAACAGGGAAACTCTTGTGGAAAAAATTCAACATTGTTGTCACTCTTGACATAATATATCACCAACAATGGAATAATGAAAAACAATCTTGCTTTCGTAGAGTCCTGAATAACATAAGAAATGAAAAGCATGTTCTTGAAGATTGAGGGTTTCTTATGTCACGGGTTGATATGAGGTTACATCCTAGAGAAAGGGATTTATTTAATTCAGTAGTTCACATGTTTCTAACAAATAATTTTGTCACCTTCCATAATAGGAATATGTTAAAATCATTAAATTCTCCAATTGCATGATGTATTGTTAAGCATTCGAGTCATTCATAAATCATTGGTGTTGATGATGAGCAATTGGACTATGAAGTTTTGTTGTGTTGTGGTCAGCGTGTTATGATGACATGTGATTTATGGGTTGTAGTTGTATAGGTGAATTATGCACTTGGTTATGTGAAGGATATATTTTATACACCTATCTCTAACCACTTCATCTTCCAATGTTTACAACTGTTCTTTTTGATAAGCATGCTTGTGTTCTACTTGATGCAAGCAATCCAAACATTGTACCTATCACACCAGTGATAAGAGGAAATCGAAAAAAAATTCCTTTGAAGATGGCTTGGGATCTTACAATCCACAAGTCATAGGGGTTGAAATTAGAATGAGCATCATTTGATATTGGGAATAAAGAGCAGCAAGGCCTAACCTTCACAACCATATCAAGAGTGAAATCAATAGATGGTTTACATATTTCACTGCCTTTCTCTTTTCAACATTATGCTAATATGAAAGATAGTGCATATATTACAATTAGGAAGAAAGAAGAGGAGCGATTGATTGTCCATATCGCTGTGACATGCAACTAATAATATTCTGACCTATTTATAGAATGTTTTTCGAATTTATTTTATTCTCCTCTTTATTTACTTTTACTATAATATTGATTTTCATATATTCATGAGATGAATACATTCATCATATTCATAGTAATATTTGACAAATTTGTTTACATCATTTTCCATGTTGTTCAATTTACTTATTTTTTTTTAAGTGGCTATTGTTGTTTTCTTTAGAATGAACCATTAAGAGATAAATAACCAATTATATGAACCATTCATTAAAAAGGTTCATATTGATATTAATATGGCCAATTTGTATTATCATGAATTCCAAAATTATTAGCTAAACGTTATTAATATTAATATTACCAATGATATATAATGTTAATGAAAAATTTAGCCACCATGCCGAAAATTACCAATATTAATACTGGTAATTAATGTCTCTATTAATTAAAATTGATATAGATATTGATATTAATAGTAGTATTAATATTTTTTTTAATGCGTATGTTCTACACATTTTATAACCCATCAAAGAATATTCGGCAAAACAATCCTCGTTGACAGGAGTTAGCTAATATTAAATGTCATTGGCAGCCAAATAAACAGTCGCGATAGATATATTGTCTAAAATTTCCACAAAAGAAAACAAATAGAAACCCTAACGGACTCATTGGTGCACAGAGCGATCCATTAACTAGATTAACAATAACATTCCTCTGCATCCAATCCAATGCTCATCTATTAATCTACTTCTACTTAGATCTCTGCCTCATCTTTCTCCGCTTCCTCTTCAGACGCCTCATACGCTTCTTCTTCCACTTGGCCCTCATCTTGGAACGATAGAGAGTTTCTTCTCAACACGCAGAGCTTCTTCCTTCCGCCGGCTTACAGGCCTTAGTATTAGTATTAATATTAATATAATATTGGAATTAATATTAATATTCATGTTGATATTGATATTAATATTAATGATATTTAATATTAATATTAAACAAATATTGCATGTATATACATTGCCATTATACATCGATATAAATATTTCCATTGAAATTTAGGTTTATTTAGGTTAAATGACATGAGGTTTATATATGTAGAGCTTAATATCATTTGGTTCAATGTAGCATTAGGTTATTTTATAACATAAGTTTTATAAGATTAAGTTTTTTTATATGAACAAAAATGAAGTTTAATGTTAATATTTATATCGAACATAAAATAATATTTATCATAAAAAATATTAATTAGACATAAACATTAATTTATATAAATATAGATTTACTAACATTAATAATATTGGATTGTAAACATTAGGTTTACAAAATTGTGATTTTATTGGGTTTTAAACATTAGGTTTACAAAATTGTGGTTTTTTTTTTCATTATTGTAATGAGACTCTTATCACTTATTTCATTTTATCACTCATCTCATGTATACAATATTTATTCCTAATGAAGTTTATATTTGTAGAATTTTTATATCATTTGGTTCATGTAGGATTAGGTTATTTTATAACATGAGTTTTATAAGATTAACTTTTTAACATGAATAAAAATGGGGTATTATGTATATATCTTTATATATGTGTATGCTGGGGTGTTTTTCCATGTGTATATTAATTTTGATTTGATCCTTTTTGTCTTTGAAATGCATATATGGATAATAATGATGTCATCTATTATGCCAGAGTGGTGCACAATATTGCTAGAGTGATAAGTTTTCTTTCATATATTCGGAACAAGCCTTATAGAAAACTTGACTTCCATCCTGCTTTTGTTGATGAACATCTTCATGTGCTAGATAAAATAAAAACAAATGTAAAATACTTGTTGCATGTGCACCAGAGGGATTAAGGGAGGAAAACAAGAAGGGTTTGGTTACAAAGCATGAAGAGTCATGATCATTATCCTATTGATTTGAATTGGTGATACTATTGTCATCGGTTTGGTTGTGTTTTGGATGAGGATTTTCAATAAATGGATTTTGATGGAGTGATTGAAGTTAAGGTTTGTAGTGGATTTATTTGATGTAAAGACAACAAAAAGTATATGTAAATTTCAATGTTCTTTCTTCTGTTTCAATGCTCGTGAAATGGGATTTTTTCTCATTATTGTTGTTATGTAGAAAATTGTATATCTTTGGTATTAAAATGTCTTATTGTGTTCTTATTTAAATCCAATGTGTTAAATTTAGATGTGCCTTTTTTCTTTCTGGTTCTGATTTGTAGCTTCAACCCATAGAAACTTCGGAAGGCCTTAATCATGAAGCATGGCACGAACAACTTCTACAATAGAGCGATTCTTCCTTTTAGCCACATCATTCTTCTCGAAAGTGTATGGTATTGTAGTCTCCCTCTTAATGCCAACTTCTCTGCAATAATCTTGGAATTCATTGGATTTGTACTCGGTCGCATTATCAGTCCTCAATATCTTGATTTTCTTCTCGAATTGGTTTTCGATGAAGGTTTGGAAGTGTCGAAACCAGGTGAACACTTCATCTTTATTCTTCTAGAAGTAGATCCAGGTCTTGCGAGAATAATCATACACAAATGAGAGATAATATAAGTATCCTCCCAAGGAGTTTACATGTATCATACCAAATATGTCAGAGTGGATCAATTGCAATATGTCTGTGGTCTTGCTATTACTTGACGAGAATGGTCCCCTTGTAAGTTTTCCTAAGGCACATCCCAAACATACACCTTCATGCTCTACTTCAAATTCAGGCATACCTGTCACCATCTATCTGACATTGGGTAGGGCCTTATAATGAAGATGGGTGAACTTCGAGTGCCATAGTTCAGATTGTAGAGATGTGTCGCAAGAAATGGTTCCCAATGGACTTCCTCCAACTTAATACAAAGTGTCGAACCTAAACCCAAGAGTAAAAGGATCTTTAAAATTTCTTTTCCAAACATGTACCTTTCCATTGATAAAAGCCACCTGGAATCCTTTATCTTCCATTGTTAAAATGGACACTAGGTTCTTCTTGAGATTAGGTACATATAATAGTCCTTGCAAATTAATAGTGTTACCTTGATTCAATTAAAGGGTACCATTCCTTAATCCCTTTATGGGATAGATGGCATCATCTCCAAGGATGATTTCAAAGTTTGTCTCCTTTTTTATCAGATTAGAGGGACCTTCCTTGTATCTGGTGAAGTGCCTTGAGGCACCACTATCAATCAACCAATTTCCTAAAGTATCAAGAGGAGAGGTAGTGGAGAGGGCCAATATAAGATAATACTCTTTTTACTTATTGTTAACAACATTGGATTTTTCATACTTGGAGTTCCTTGATTTCTTGGAGGGTCGACCATTTCCTTGATGTCCCGCATTCCTTTTTCCTTTGCCATTGGACCTACCATTCCTTTGATCATTGTTGTTGAAGTTTCCCATGGAATAATTGTGATCATCATCATGTGATGTGTCCCTTCTATTTGGAAACTCCTTTGAATAGTGGAAAAACTTATTGCAAACAAAGCACCTGTCCTTCCTTCCTCCCTTAGATCCAGGCTTTCCATGGAAATTAACTTTAAACCCCACATTATTTATCCTTTTGGCATGAGTGGAGAATGCAATGGGCTTGCTTCTATTAGAAGGCATTTTTTTCTCCACCATTCTTATTACTTCTTGAATACATCTCGACATCAATTCTTCAAACCCTGGAATTCGATCATTGTTGAGGACAACGGTTTTAAATACATGCCACTTAGGTGGGAGTCCTCCATGAGTGGTGAGAGTAAGTTACCTATGAGGAATGACTTCTCCAATCAAGAGTAGATCATTCTTGATCTTAGTAATCCTCAAGAAATAGGATTGAATATCCTCGTCCATGCCCTTCTTAATATCCTTCAACTTATTCTTGATAAATAGAATTTGATTAGCATTACTAACTTTGAAAATGCCAACCAACCTCTTGTATATCTCCTTGGAGGTATTCAATTCGGAGATGTAGGCCACCATATGCTTGTCAATGGAATCCTTGATAATCTTCTTTTCTTTGAATTCAGACCTATTGTAATTGGTCTTCGCAGTAGCCTGTGCATTTGAAGGAGGTTCAGGGATTTTACCCTACACATAATCCTTCACTTATTTTTCTTCCAAGGTCAAATCAAGAGACATCTTCCATCCATGATACTCACATTTATCATGAAGCTTGTCTTCAACTAGGAAGTAGGATGAGGAACCCATTTAACCTTTTGTCCTTATCCAATTGTCTTTGGTGATTGCTCTTTCACTCTTGCTTGGGCTTTGTCTTCACCTCACCTCTGATTCCATGTTAATTTTAGGCAACAATGGTATGTTCTATGCTTTAGAGAAATTTTACTTCAATTTATTTATTAGCCTAGTATCAATATTTAGATTACCAATCACATCAATATGATAGTAAGATGCAGATAGAACATAAACATAAATAGTAGAAGACAAGCCAAGATAAGAGGAAAGAAGATGTGGCACCAACCATGGACAAACCCTAATATGGGGAAATCCTTGATCAAATCTTCTTTTAGTCTTTAATATTTCAACAGAGAGAGATAGTATAATTTACAAATCTGATAATTTATAATAGTAGCAAAAAGAGCCCTAACTAGAAAAGTCAATGCTAGTCAACATGGCATATTTGATCCTCAGAATATCGGTCAACTTCAACCTCTAAACAACAAGATAAAACAACCCTCAAAATAGTCAAATTCAACCCAGTCAAAGTCTGGTCAAATAGACCACCTATGTTTAGCCCCAACTGCAGTGAACGCTGGTCAACACTTGGTCAAACTATTCAAAATTCCAGTCTCCTGAAATTTTAGCCTCCTGAAATTTCGCTCTCCTGAAATTTCAGTGTCCTAAAATTTTTCTCTCCTATTATTTCGCTCTCCTAAAATTTTGGCCTCCTAAAATTTCACTCTCCTGAAATTTTGGATGTGTGGAGAGAGAGACCCAAAAATACGTACCCAATAAATGAGGAGAGAGAGAGAGAGAGAGAAGTGTGAAGATAAGTGTGTCCAAATGAGGCTAAGTCACCTTCTATTTATATGCAATGTTGAGGATGAATAGCCATGACTATTGGGCTTCTGAGCCTACATAAGTTTGTTGGCCGACCTTGATAATTTGACCAAAATCAAAATAAATTCTTAACTTCATTTGTACATGTCATAATCGGATGATATTTAGATCAATCCTACACCTCTCGGGGAGTGGAATCCAAGAAAAATATCAGATGTCATAAATAAGATGACCCATGTGGAGTTTGGCCCTAGTTTCCAATTTTAATAATCCCTCCCAACTAGGTAGAACTCCATCTGCTAATCCATCTGCCAATTTGTATTATCTCTGCCATCAATGCACTACTCTGCACTGCTATGCTTTGCTGAACTATGAAGAAGAAGTGACCAAGAATGTAGCATACCATTCTCTACTGACCCAAAGTCAGTCCTAATTAGAGGAGAGTGTGTCACACCACCCTTACGGAACCTAAGCCAGTTCCAATAAAATGAGAGTGTCTCATACCACTCTTACTAACCTGAAGTCAGTTCCAATTGATCTTAGATCAATATCGGTCATCTTAGAATAGGGATTATGGTAGTACATGATGCGCCCATCGATATTACTATGGTCCCTATCCTCATTTCCCTACTCATTGGCTAGATGAGAGGTACTTCCCATGAGTCTTAGACTGCATGGGTAGGTTGTGTCTATAGGAGAAGGATGAACCACTCATCCTACCTACATGTCACTAAGGGGTATCGCATGGGAAGGTTGAACCACTCACCTTGTACACAAAAAACCACTAGGTGAAGGCTGAACCACTCACCCTATGGTTTCTCATCACTCCAAGAAGTACCCCAAGCCCCCCAGAGCTCCCAAAGTTCAATGTCCATATCATACAGTACCCTCATAAGATGGTCTCTCCATGACTCCAAGTTGTTCTTGGAAGGAAAAGAATTTGACTTTCCCTAGGGGTTTTGTCAGACGACCTGTTCATCAGTCCCAATGTGCTGGAGCCTTATCGCTTCTCGTTGTACCATGTCCAAGATAAAGTGGTACTTGATATCTATATGCTTGGAAAGATCATGAAACACATGATTCTCTGATAATCAGATCCCACTCTGGTTGTCGTAGAGGATCACAGTGGTATCTAGCACATGTCCAAACATCTCACTCAAGAGCTTCCTCAACTAGATAGCTTCATAGGAGGCCATACTAGTAGCTATGTATTTAGCCTCGAAGGTGCTCAAGGAAACCAATTTCTGCTTCGTGCTCATGTAGGATATCGAACCAAAACCCAAAGGAAAACGTCATTCAAAAGTGCTCTTATGATCCACCATACTGCTAGCCCAATTAGCATCAGAATAACCATGTAGCATCACATTTCCATCAGTGCACCTCAATCCATGAGTGATTGTGCTTCGAAGATATCTCAGAAAATTCTTGGTGGCAATCCAATGTATATGACGAGGCTCAACCATGTATTGGCTCAATGTGTCAACTACAAAACACATGTCTGGATGGGATTTCACTAATAACATGAGTGCTCCTATGAGTTGAAGATACTCAAAAGCATTTCCTAATTTAGGTCTAGCAGCACTACCACATAACTTCTTAAAGTTAAGTTCCAGTGGAGTAGTCACAGGCTGCAATGGACCATCCCAAATATTTCCAATATCTTCACAACATATTTTCCTTGAGAGAGGAAAATTTCACTTGGATTTTGCCAGAACTTCAACCCTAGCAAATAGTGCATCAATCCTAGGTCCTGAATCTCAAATTCAGAAGCCAACTCCCTCTTAAATTTGTGAATGGGAGGGTCTACACTTGTCAGAAAGAGGTCATCCACATAAGAGGTTTATCATTTTCAACCTTAAAGTAAAGGTTCAAATCAACTTCACTTCTAGTGAATCCCAACTTCATAAAATAGCTTTCAATCCTCTCATACCAAGCTCGAGGTGCTTGCTTTAATCCATAGAGAGATTTCTTTAACCTGCATTCATGTGATTCCCGATCATGAACCTCAAACCCCTCGGGTTGTTCCACATAGACTTCCTCTTTGATTGAACCATCAAAGAAATCAGTTTTGATATCCATCTGATGTAGGTTCCATCTTTGCGAGGCAGTGAGGGATATGATCAAGCAGATGGTGGTGTATTAGGAAACAAGTGCAAATATCTCATCATAATCTACACCTTTCTTTTGAGAGAAGCCTCGAGCAACAAAGTGAGCCTTGAAATTTGCTGCACTTCCATCAGCTCCATGCTTGATTTTGTAGAGCCACTTAGAGGTGGCAATCATTTTGTCCTAGGGTCTAGGGACCACATCCCATACACCATTCTTCATAATTGACTCGTATTCTTCATTCATAGCTTCCTTCCATACTTGATGCTTCACGGCTTCTTCGAATGATGAAGGCTCATTTTGAATGATAGTACTCATGGCAGTCAAATATCCTTGATACCTGTTCGACTTCTTGCTTTCACGGAAAGTCCCCCTTGGTGCAATGTGTCTCTTAAAATATTCGAGAGTCTCCCTAAACCAAGAGGGTCTCCTCTTAGAGGAAGAAGGATCATGAGGAGGAGGATCAATAGGATCCATAGGTTCATCAACATCAGACATTGTTTCATCCTCCTTTTCACCCTAATTTCTGGTGTCAGCTTCTTTCTCCTTCCTTAGGATCGAAAGATTGTTCATCTTCATAAGGGCCATATCTTTATCGAAGGTGACATCATGAGTTATCTCAAATTCCTTTTGACTAGCAACATAAATTATATATCCCTTAGAATTTTCACTATAGCCCACAAAGATTCCTTTCTTCTCAGATGCACCCAATTTGCTTCTTTTCTCTTTTGGCACATGAAAATATATGGGGCTTCCAAAAATTCTAAAATAAGAGACATCAAGTTTCTTACTAGTGAACATTTATTCGAGAGCCTTGGAGTCCAATTCTTGATGAGAGCTTCGGTTTTGAACATACACGACGGTATTTGCAGCTTCATCCCATAGAAACTTCGGAAGGCCTTGATCATGAAGCATGGCACAAACAACTTCTACAAGAGAGTGATTCTTCCTTTCAACCACACCATTCTTCTTGAGAGTGTATGGTGTTGTAGTCTCCCTCATAATGCCATATTCTCTGCAATAATCTTGGAATTCATTGGATTCGTACTCGGTCCTATTATCAGTCCTCAATATCTTGATTTTCTTCTTGAATTGGTTTTCGATCAAGGCTTTGAAGTGTCAAAAGTAGGCGAACGCTTCATCTTTCTTCTTCAGGAAGTAGATCTAGGTCTTGCGAGAATAATCATCCACAAAGGTGAGATAATATAAGTATCATCCCAAGGAGTTTATGAGCATCATACCATATATGTTGGAGTGGATCAATTGTAATATGTCTGTGGTCTTGCTATTACTTGAGGGGAATGGTCCCCTTGTAAGTTTTCCTTCATCACATCCTGGACATACACCTTCATGCTCTACTTTTGAACTCGGGCATACCTATCACCATTTATCTTACATTAGGTAGGGCCTTATAATGAAGATGGGCGAACCTCTGGTGCCATATTTCAGATTGTAGAGATGTGTCGCAAGACATGGATCCCAATGGACTTCCTCCAACTTGATACAAAGTGTCAATCCTAAACCCAAGAGTAAAAAAATCTTTAAAATTTATTTCCCAAACACGTATCTTTCCATCGATAAAATCCACCTTGAATCCTTTATCTTCCATTTTCGAAATGGACATCAGGTCCTTCTTGAGATTACGTACATATAGTAATTCTTGCAAATGAATAGTGTTACCTTGATTGAATTGAAGGGTAACATTCCCTACTCCCTTTACGAGATAGG
This sequence comes from Pinus taeda, assembly GCA_000404065.3. Lineage (NCBI taxonomy): Eukaryota > Viridiplantae > Streptophyta > Pinopsida > Pinales > Pinaceae > Pinus > Pinus taeda. The sequence goes on from APFE030614412.1 coordinate 33,935, forward strand.
TGGCATTGTCTCTAAGGATGATTTCCAAGTTTGTCTCCTTTTATATCATATTAGAGAGGGCTTCCTTGCATCCAGTGAAGTGCCTTGAGGCACCACTATTAATCAACCAATTTCCAAAAGTGTTTGGAGGAGAGACAGTGGAGAGGGATGATACAAGATAGTACTCTTTTTTCATATTGTTAACAACATTAGATTCTTCATACATGGAGTTCCTTGATTTCTTAGAGGGTTGACCATTTCCTTGATGTCCCACATTCCTTTTTCCTTTGCCATTGGACCTTCCATTCCTTTGATTATTGTTGTGGATTTTTCCCTTGGAATGATTGTGATCATCATCATGCGATGTGTCCCTTCTATTTGGAAACTCCCTTGCATAGTGGCCAAACTTATTGCAAACAAAGCACCTGCCCTTCCTTCCTCCCTTAGATCTAGGCTTTCCATGGAAATTACCTTTAGACCCTACATTATTTCTTCTTTTAGCATGAGCGGATAATGCAGTGGGTTGCTTCTATTAGAAGGCAATTCTTGCTCTACCATTCTTGTTTATTCTTGAATGCATATCGACATCAATTATTCAAACCCTATAATTCAATCATTGTTGAGGATGGTGGTTCTAAATACATACCACTTAGGTGGGAGTCCTCCAAGGGTAGTGAGAGTAAGTTCCCTATCAGGAATGACTTCTCCAATCGAGAATAGATCATTCTTGATCTCAGTATTCCTCAAGAAATAGGATTGAATATCCTCGTACTTGCCCTTCTTAATATCCTTCAACTTATTCTTGAGAAATAGAATTTGATTAGCATTGCTAACCTTGAAAATTCCATCCAACCTCTCGTAGATCTCCTTGGAGGTCTTCAATTCAGAGATGTAGGCTACCAGATGCTTGTCAACGGAATCCTTGATAATCTTCTTTGCCTTGAATTCAGACCTATAGTACTTGGTCTTTGTAGCAACTAGTGCATTTGAAGGAGTTTCAGGGATTTTACCCTGCACATAATCCATCACTTCTTTTTCTTCCAAGGTCAAATCAAGAGACATCTTCCATCCATGATAGTCAGATTTATCATGGAGCTTGTCTTTAGCTGGGAAGTAGGATGAGGAATCCATTGAATCTTTTGTCCTTATCCAACTGTCATTGATGATTTCTCTTTCACTCTTGCTTGGGCTTTGTCTTCACCTCAGCTCTTATTCCATGTTAATTTTAGGCAACAATGGTATGTCCTATGATTTAGAGCAATTTTACTTCAATTTCTTTATTAGCCCAATATCATTATTCAGATTAGAAATCACATCAATATGATAGTAAATTGTAGATAGAACATAAACATAAACAATAGAAGACAAGCCAAGTCAAGAGGACACAAGATGTGGCACCAGCTAGGGACAAACCCCAATATGGGGGAACCCTTGATCAAATCTTCTTTAGTCTTCAATTGCTCAACAGAGAGAGATAGTACAATTTACAAATCTGATAATTTATAACAATAACAAAAAAGCCCTAACCAAAAAAGTCAACGCTAGTCAATGGGGCAGATTTGACCCTTAGCAAATTGGTCAACTTTAGCCTCCAAATAGAAAGATAAAACAACCCTCAAAATAATCAAATTCAGCCCAGACAAAGTCTAGTCAAACAATCCACCTACAGTCAACCCTAGTTGTAGTTAACGTTGGTCAACACTTGGTCAAACTATTGAGAAATTTTGTCTCCTAAAATTTCAGACGTGTGGAGAGAGAGACCCAAAAATCGTACCCAACCAATGAGGAGATAGATAGAGAAGTATGAAGATGGGTGTGTCCAAATGAGGCTATGTCACATTCTATTTATATGCAACATTGAGAATGAATAGATGTGACTGCTGGGCTTTTGAACCTACATAAGTTTGTTGGTCGTCCTTGACAATTTGACCATAATAAAAATAAATTCATAACTTCATTTCTACATGTCAGAATTCGATGATATTTAGATCAATACTACACCTTTCAGAGAGAGGAATCCAAGAAAAATATCAACTGTCATAAATAAGATGACCTATGTGGATTTTGGCCCTAGTCTCCAATTTTAACACATTGATTTTTCTCAATATGAAAGTCAACCATGGTCCAACGTCGCATTGTTATAAAGATGGTCTTGATTTGAAAATTAATTATGCTCAACGATGGTCAACCATGGTTGAGCGTCACATTGTGACAAAGATTTTCTCATTATGAAAATGAATCATAGTTAACCACAGTCAACCATGTTTATTTTAGGGTTTATAACATTTAACTTTCGGTTTATATTCCTTGGGTTTAATATAATTACCTTTGATTTATAATACATTGGGGTTTTAGCATTAATCCCTTGGATTTATTGTTCCATTGGGTTTATAATATCAATCCCCTGAGTTTATTAATCTAAGGGTTCATATTCCTAAGGTAAAATATAATTCATAGGGTTTATAATATTAATACTAGGGTTTAATATAAATACATTATGCCTATAATCATGGTCAACCATGGTCAACACTATTTATTTTAGGGTTGATAATATTTATGTTATGTTTTATATACATTGGGTTTATAATATTTATTATTAATGACCAATGTGGTTGATTATTAATTTAGAATGAATGAATTATTATTATTATTATTTATTTAATTAATTTGTATAATAATAATGATATTAATTGATCATTATTAATTAATAATGATATTAAATTTAAATAATAATATGAATTATTAATTGTACTAATATTAATTAATAATAATTAATTAGTATTGATCCCTTGAATTTGTAAATCTCTTAGGTTTATAATATTTTTCCATTGGGTTTTATAATATTAATAATCCCATGGGTTTATTAATCCCTTGGGTTTAAAATGTTAATTCCTAACGTTATTAATCCAATGTGTTTTTAAAACTGATTTTTTGGGTTTGTTGATCATTTAGGTTTATAATATTTATCTCTTATGTTTACTAATTCATTAGGTAATATTAAACCCTTGCGTTTATTAGTCACTTTGGTTTACAATATTAATAATTCCTTTGGTTTATAATTTAATCCTTTGGATTTCATAATCCCTTGAGTTTAAAATATTAATTCCTAGGGTTTATTAATCACTTGGGTTTTCAATATTAGTTTTTTTGGTTTATTGATTCCTTGGGTATATTAATCGCTTGAGTTTATTAATCATTTGTATTTATAATATTAATCCCTTGGGTTTGTTGATCCATTGGGTTTATAACATAAATCCCTTGAGTTTTGTAATTCCTTGGGTTGGTAATATTAATTCATTGGCTTTAGAATATTAATACTCCGTTAGGTTTATTAAAGCATAATATTAAAGGTTGAATATTAATCCTAGGCTTTAATATTAACCCCTTAAGTTTATAATGTTTATCCTTTTGGTTTATTAATTCGTTGAGTTTATAATATTAACAATCGATAAGGTTTATTGATCACTTAAGTTTTTAATGTTAATATTCATGTGGGTTTATCAATCCTTTGGGTTTGAAATATTAATTCATAAGCTTCATTAATCCCTTGTGCTTTTAGTAGTGATCCCTTAGACTTGTTGATCACTTAGGGTTTTAATATTTATCCCTGTGTTTACTAATTCCCTAGGTTTATAATATTAAACCCTTGTGTTTATAATATTACTAATTCTTTGGGTTTATAATTTAATCCCTTAGGTTTATAATATTAATAATCCATTTTGTTTATTAATCCCTTTAGTTTAAAATATTAATTCCTAGGGTTTATTAATCGCTTGGGTTTTAATATTAGTTTGTTGTTTATTGATTCGTTGGGTTTATTAATCGCTTGGATTTATTAATAATTTGTATTTATAATATTAATCCCTTGGGTTTATTGGTCCCTTGTGTTTATAATATTAATAATCCCTCGTATTTGCTCATCCATTGGGTTTATAACATTAATCCTATTAGTTTTCCAATTCTTTGGATTGGTAATGTTAATCCCTTGGGTTTATAATATTAATAATCCCTTGGGTTTATTAAATACTAATATTAAGGGTTAAATATTGGTCCTATGTTTTAATATTAATCCCTTAGGTCTATAATTTTTATCCCTTTCGTTTATTAACTCTTTCTTCTTATAATATTAAAAATCCTTAAGGTTTATTGATTCCTTGAGTTTATAATATTAATAATAGATATCATTTTGGGATTCAACTGCATTAAGTAAGTCATTCATGTATGACCATTTCCATGAAAGGTAGTTGTAACTGACTAATTTTTCATGATTTTTGAATAGTTCACTTAGCACTCATTGCATCGTGTGATGCTCACAGGGGTGAAGAAGTGGGATTAAAACTAATGAAATGAATCACATAGTGTCAATCATCACTTCTGGGGCTTGCACCTAGTAACTAGGACTTCCTAGGAGGTCACCCATCCCAGATCGCCTCTGGCTCAAGCGCGCTTAACTATGGAGTTTTCCCCACAATCAACCCCACTTAGCATGCTACCCCATTTGCAAAACCTTAGCAAATATTGTGCCTCATGAACCATTCAAGAAGACAAATTTGGAAATCTTCCTTAGTTCTTATAAATAATATGTATTTATTCTCACAATTATGTTATTATTAATAATTATTATATATTTTATCAATATAATTGCTAATATATTTTATTATATTTACTTGGAGTATAATAATAATATTAACTATATGCATACTATATACTAAACTAAAATTTATTAAACTAATATTTTGAAATATATATATATATAATATATATATATATTATAAAATATATAATAATAAAATATTATTAAATTTGTTAATATATTAATAGTTATAACTCAAACTATAATATGATTTGAATATAACATAATAATAGTATTTTATTATTATTTATAATAAGTATATATCTCTTACGAATATCTTCAATTTTTTTTTTTATATATTTTATTAATATAATGTTAATATCTTTCATATATTTACTTAAAATAAATTAAAAATTATCAACTAAACCCAAGGATTAATAAAAACACATGAATATTAAATATTATAAATGCAAACAACTAAGAGACCTAAGAGTTTAATATTATAAACACAATTAATTAGTAAACCTAAGAGATAAATACTATAAACGTAAAGGATCAACAAATCCAAGGAATCAAATTAAAAGCACATGAGATTAATAAACCTTAGGAATTATCGTTTTAAACCCAAGGGATTGTTTATATTATAAACCAAACAAATTAGTAAATTGAAGAGATAAATATTATAAACTTAAGGAATCAAGAAACCCAATGATCAATATAAAAAAAGAAGGGATTAATAAACTTTAGGAATTAATATTTTAAACTCAAGGGATAAACAAACCCAAGGGATTAAATCATAAACCCAAGGAATTACTTATATTATAAATCCAAGGGACTAATAGAACCAAAGATTTAATATTATAAACTCAAGCATTTAATATTATAAACCCAAGGTCCACGAGGTCTTGGATAGACGATGACTGGGTGCTCTGTTAAGGAACTCCTTGATGTGAAGTGACTAGTTGAATTCCCATTCCCTGCCCCAGTCGGAGTGATATATTGGATATTATGAAGATGTAGTCCTACCAAGCTTACAAAAAAAAATATTATAAAGCCAAGGAATTAGTAAACCAAAGGGAAAATATTATAAACCTAAGGGATAAATAAACACAAGCAATCAATATTAAAAACACAATGGGTTAATAAAGTCTATGAATTAATATTTTAAACCCAAAGGATTGGTAAACCCACATAACTATTAATATTATAAATCCAGGGGATTAATAAACCCTAGGGTTTTTGATATTATAAACCCATCAAGTTAACAAACCGAAGGGATACACATTATAAACTTAAGGGATTAATATTAAACCGTAGGATTAATCTTTAACCCTTAATATTGGGATTTAATAAACCCACAAGATTATTAATATTATAAAACAAGGAATTAATATTACCAACCTAGAGAATTAGAAAAATCAAGGGATTAATATTATAAACACAATGGATCAATAAACCCAAAAGATTATTAACATTCTAAACCAAACATATTAATATTAAAAAATAAATTATTAATAAAACCAAACAATTAATTAACCCAAAGAATTAATAAACTCAACAAACAAATATAAAAAACCTAAGCGATTAATAAATCCTAAGAATAAATCTTTTAAACTCAAGGGATTGATAAACCCACTTAACTATTAATATTATAAACCCAAGGGATTAATAAACCATATGGATTGCTAACATTATAAACCTAATAAACCATATGGATTGCTAACATTATAAACCCAAAAAGTTAATAAAAGAAAGAGATACACGTTATAAACCTAAGGGATTAATATTAAACTATAGAACTAATATTTAACCTTTAATATTGGTATTTAATAAACCTAATGGATTATTAATATTCTAAACCCAAGGAACTAATAAAGTCAAGGATTTAATATTATAAACCCAAGAATTAATGAACCCAAGGGATAAATATTAAAAACCTAAGGGATCAATATAAAAAAAAAGGAGATTAATAAAGCATAGGAATTAATATTTTAAACTCAAAGAATTGATAAACTCACATGATTATTAATATTATAAACCCAAGCATTCAATAAACCTTAGTTATTGTTAATATTATAAACCCAATAAATTAATAAACTAAAGGGATAAACATTATAAACCTAACCGATTTATATTAAACCCTAGCACTAATATTTAACCATTAATATTAATGTATAATAAACCAAACTGATTATTAATATTAAAAACACAAGGGATTAATATACCAACCTAAAGAATTAGAAAGCACGAGAGTAATATTAAACCCTAGCAATAAAATTTAAGCCTTAATATTGTGGTTTAATAAACCGAAGGGATTATTAATATTAGAAACCCATAAGATTATTAATGTTATAAATAGAATGGATGAATAAACCAAAGGGACTACTAATATTATAAACCCAAGGCATTAATATTATAAATACAAATCATTAATAAACCCAAATAATTAATAAACCCAACAAATCAATAAACCCAACAAACTAATATTAAAAACCCATTTGATTAATAAAACCTAGGAATTAATATTTTAAACTCAAGTGGTTAATATGCCCAATGGATTAAATGATAAACTAAAAGAATTATTATTATTATAAACTTAAGTAACGAATAAGCCCAAGCATTTAATATTATAAACCCAAGGAATTAGTAAACCAAGGGAAAAATATTATATACCTAAGAGATCAAAAAACACAAGAGATCAATATTAAAAACAAAAGGGATTAATAAAGCTTAGGAATTAGTATTTTAAACCCAAATTATTGATAAACCAACAAGACTATTATTATTATAAAGAAAATGGATCAATAAACAATAGGGATTGCTAATATTATAAACTGAACAAGTTAATAAACCAAAGGGATAAACATTTAAACCTAAGGTATTAATATTAAACCCTAGGACTAATATTTAACCCTTAATATTGGGGTTTAACAAGCCCAAGGGATCATTAATATTATAAACCTAAGGGATTAATATTACAAACCCTAATTATTAGAAAACTAAAGGGATTAATTCTATAAACCCAATGGAACAACAAACCTAGGGAATTATTAGTATCATAAACACAAAGGATCAATAAACCCAAGGGATTATTAATATTATAAACCAAACATATCGATATTATAAATACAAAGGATTAATAAACCCAAGTGATTAACAAACCCAAGGAATCCATAAACCTAAAAAACTAATATTAAAAACCCAAGAGATTGATAAACCCTAAGAATTAATATTATAAACTCAAGGAATTAATAAAACCAAGGGATTATTAATATTAAAAAACTAAGGAACTAATAAACCCTAAAGTAAACATAGTTGACCATGACCCATTTTCATATTGAGACAACCTTTGTCATAATGTGATGTTCCACCATGGTTTATTTTCATAATGACAAAATCTTTGCAAAATTGTGACATCGAACCATGGTTGACCATGATTGACCATGATTATAAACACAAGTGATTTATATTAAACCCAAGGATTAATATTATAAAACCTATGAATAATTTTATACCCTTGGAATATGAACCCTTTGATCAATACACCCAACTAATTGATATTACAAATCCAAGGAAATAATAAACCCAAGGGATTAATACTTAAAAACCAAGGGTTTATAAACCCAAGGGAATAATATTAAAGCAAAGCGATTAATATTATAAACCCTAAGTATATAAACCCTTAGATAAATATTATAAACTATGAAATAAACATGGTTGAACATGGTTGATTTAAACATTGAGACAATCTTTGTCACAATGCGACGTTGGACTAAGGATGACCATGGTTGGCCATCACTGATTTTCATATTGAGACAATATTTGTCACAATGTGACATTCAACCATGGTTGATTTTGATATTGAGACAATCTTTATCACAATGTGACTTTTGACCATGGTTGACCATGATCGACCATGATTGACCATGGTTAACGATGCTTGATAATGGTTGATTTTCAGATTGAGACAATTTTTGTCATAATGTGACATTGGACCATGGTTTATATTTATATTGAGACAATGTTTGTCATAATGTGACATTTGGCCATGGTTAACAATTGTTTATTTTCATATTGAGACAATATTTATCACAATGTGAGGTTGGACCATGGTTGACCATGGTTGAACAAGGCTATAAACGCATCCGATTTATATTAAACCACAGGATTAATATTATAAACCCTATGAATAATATTATACCCTAGGAAATTGAACCATTAGATAATTAAATACAAGAAATTGATATTGCACCCATCATTTTAAACTCGTGAAATTTACAAACCTAAGGGTTGACCATCATTATAAACAAATTATAAACATAAGGGATTAATATTAAGAGCTAGAACTAATATTTAACCCTTAATATTGAGATTTAATAAACCCAAGGGATTAATATTACGAACCCAAAGAATTAGAAAACTCAAGGGATTAATGTTATAAACCCAGTGGATTAAGAAACCTGGGGAATTATTAATATTATAAACACAAAGGATCAATAAACCCAAGGGATTATTAATATTATAAACCCGACAAATTAATATTATAAATACAAATGATTAATAGACCCAAGGAATTAATAAATCCAATAAATTAATACAAAAAACCCAAGTGATTAATAAACCCTAAGAATTAATATTTTAAACTCAAAAGATTAATAAGCCCAAGGGATTATTAATATTATAAACCCATTGAGCTAATAAAACCAAGGGATTATTAATATTATAAATCCAATTAGCTAATAAATCCAAGGGTTTAATATTATAAACTGAAGGAATTAGTAAATCCAAGGGATAAATATTCTAAACCTAAGGGATCAAAAAATACAAGTGATCAATATTAAAAACACAATGGATTAATAAAGCCTCAGAATTAATATTTTAAACCCAAAGGATTGATAAACCCACATAGCTATTAATATTATAAATCCAAGGGATCAACAAACCCCAGGGATTGTTAATATTATAAATCCAACAAGTTAATAAACCAAAGGGATACATATTATAAACCTAAGGGATAAATATTAAAATGTAGGAATGATATTTAACCCTTAATATTTGGATTTAATAAACCCAAGGGATTATTAATATTATAAACTCAATGGATTAATATTACCAACCCAAAGAATTAAAAAATTCAAGGGGCTAATGTTATAAACCTAATGGATCAAGAAAATGAGGGGATTATTAATATTATGAACGGGATTATTAATATTATGAACGCAAAGGATCAATAAATCAAAGGGATTATTAATATTATAAACCCAACAAATTAATATTATAAATACAATTGATTAATGAACCCAAGGAATCAATAAACCAAAAAAACTAATATAAAAAACCCAAGTGATGAATAAACCCTAAGAATTAATATTTTAAACTGAAGGGATTAATAAACCCAAGGGATTATTAATATTATAAAACCAAGGAACTAATAAACCCAAGGGTTTAATATTATAAAACCAAGGAATTAGTGAACCCAAGGAATAAATATTAAAAACCTAGGATCAACAAGTCCAAGGGATCAATATTAAAAACACAAGAGATTCATAAATCCCAGGAATTCATATTTTAAACTCAAAGTATTGATAAAATCACATGATTATTAATATTATAAACCCAAGCGATCAATAAAACTTAGGGTTTGTTAATATTATAAACCCAACGAATTAATAAACTCAAGGGATAAACATTATATGTCTAATTGATTAATATTAAACCCTAGGACTAATATTTAACCCTTAATATTAGGGTCTAATAAACCCAACTAAGTATTAATATTAAAAATTCAAGGGATTAATATTACCAACTGAGAGAATTAGGAAACAAGGGATTAATATTAAACCCCAAGACTAAAATTTATCCCTTAATATTAGGGTTTAATAAACTCAAAGAGATTATTAACACTATAAACCCATTGGATTATTAATACTATAAACAAAATGAATGAATACATCCAAGGGATTATTAATATTATAAACCCAAGATATTAATATTATAAATACAAATGATTAGTAATATGAAAACAATATAATCCAAAGAATCAATAACCAACTAAGTATATTAAAAACAAAATCGATTAGTAAAGCCTAAAAATTAATATTTAAACTCAAGTGATTTATATTATTATATATTTTTATATTATTATTATAATAAATTGTTATATATATATATAGATAGATATTCAAGTATTAGTATAAATATATTTTAGTTTAATATATAGTGTATATATAGTTAATAATATTATATATATATATTATATATTATATATATATATATATATATATATATATATATATTGTGTTAGTTATATTCATAAATATATAATAATTAATTGACCATACATAATGGTGAGAGTAAATACATAATACTAATAACAACTAAATGTTATTATTATATTAAGTGTGAATTATATCATAGTTTAAATATATTTATTAATATATAAGGAATTTTTTTTGTAACAATTAATATTATATAAATATATAAAATAATGTTTATTTGTTTGTTTGTTTTTGTTTGTTTTTGTTTTATTTTGTTTTGTTTTGTTTGTTTGTTTTTGTTTTTGTTTTTGTTTTTGTTTTTTTGTTTCGTTTTGTTTTTTTTGTTTTTTGTTTTTTTGTATTGTTTTGTTTTTTTTGTTTTGTTTTGTTTTGATTTGTTTTTTTTTTTTTTTTTTTTTTGAATTGGATTAAATCTATTATCAAAAATATGGTACAAGAAGATACATTCAAGAGAGACAGAAAACTGGCAACCGAAATTGATGGGACTATCAATCTCGGTTTCGGAGAAGAAGTGAAACAAGCAAGAAGCTACAATATATGGCTGGAAGCAAGAAAAAACTGACTTCTACCCAGAATGGGTAGAAACCTCAACACGAAGCTTTTTCCCTTTCCTTTTTTTGACTTCGACCCAACTGTCATGTGGTGAATGAGCAATAACAACTTGAAGATTGGGGTTCTCCACATGGGAGCCCTCCTTTTCTGAATCAGAAGAGGAGGTCAAATGGACGCGTTTCTGAGCGGTGGCTGTATCGGAGGACTACACCCGGACCAATGGTGGAAGGGACCATAGAATGAGGGGCTTGATCCATTTCTGCATCGCTACCTTCATCTTCAGAGCTGGAGGAATCAGAGTCCACGACTAGGGGTGGAGAGCAAGGAGCCCATCGTTTGGACTTGGACTTGGAGAGGTTCTCCTTATTCTTTTTTACCGAGCGAGATGGGCAGGCGTTCTGTGAATGCCCTGATTGGTGGCAATGGTGGCAACAGAATGCAGTATTTTCGTAGTCCAGCATCTGGGACCAGACAAAGTCGTTTATCTTGAGATTGATTTGGTCTGGAAGTCCTTTGTTCAAATCTAACTCCACACATATTCTGGCATATGAGTAGAGACCTTTGGTTTCCCGCCAGAGATCTCCCATAATGAAACTGCCCAAGGTGTTGCCTATAGCTCTATAAACACGAGTATGCCATAGGTGGGTAGGTAAGTTTGGAAGCCTGATCCATACAGGTGTCCTGGTGATGACTACAGTTGCTGGATCAAAATCTGGGAACCAAGGACTCAAGAAGAGCCCCGCATTTCCCATGAGCCAATGACCTTCTTTTAAGGCCTTTTCATAATGCTTACTATTATCAAATAGAACAATGAAGTAACCATTTGAACAGAAACTGATCTTACAATGATGAGTCCAGTTTGCATGGATCCATGCATAGAGATCCTGAGATCATGGCCACATTCCATTAAATCTGCAAATGATGGCTCTTTCTGCAAATTCTTGAAGTTGGGTTGCAAGATCTTCATGGTTGAGTTCAACTAAGGGAACTTCTTCTATCTTATCAACCAAAAAGGGCTTAGGTTTAAGGGTCTCCCAGGGTTTTGGGTTCTATGAGTGTACTGCATCTTTGTATGAGAAAGGACGAGCAGAGGATGACTGCCCCGCTGCACCTCCTCTCAGACGAAGAGTTACCACCAAAGAGCTATTCCTAGTAATGCTGTAAGAAGAGAGAGGTAGAAGGTCTTCAAGTTGTTTACCTTGAAAGATAAGTCTCTTAAGGCCTGAAGGGATCCCGATCTGCCGTTTTAAATCTAGTTTGAGATCCAACACTAGATCTGAAGAACTTACCCATTGCAGGATGGTTCTACCTGTAGGCTGAGAAATTTGGATATGAAAAGAGTCAATGAAGTGCCTCAACCCAGTGCTAAGGCTTCTTGTGCTTCCCAGAGCAGATCTGCCATGGCAATTTTCCATCCGGGGTGTCAGACCTGCAAGATCATGACCGATCTGTCTATTGAGAGCCCGATCTGATTGATCGATGGCGGATCTGGGGTTTTTAAACTTGATCAAATCAGCAACTTCACTCATAAAAGCAGAAATAGCCGAACTAGCCATTGTGGAAGGTGTCGTAGTGACGGCTTTGATCCAGCCAGCTCTACGTGCTTTGAAATCTTTAAAAACGCCGTCCACAGTGCACTGATTGAAACCACCACCTTCCATTTTTCGTGTCGATGCTATGGAACTGAGCCTACAGCCATCAAACATAAAACCTTCGAGCCATCAAACATAAAACCTTCGAGCTTCGGCTCTCTGAACGTACTTCTCATAATATCATATTCTCTTCTGCATGGACGAGAGATGCTGTATTGGCCATGGTGACAGAAGTCTTTCTAAGGCATTAGGGGAGGAGACTGTGTGCAGATTTTAAGCTGACCGTGGCCGCCGGAGGTTGCAGAGCACCAATATACAAAATAATGTTAATATAATAAGTATAATTGTATAAATATAAAATAATATGGCTATTATTATTTATATAGTTATTAATAACAAAAAATAATTAGCATTTAACAAAATATACCTAATAGTTATGGTCAACATAATATATTCCTATGTGCATCTATTAATCACATTGGTAAAAGCAGTTGTAGATGTATATACCAATATGATTGTAAATGTATTTTATATATACCTATCTAAATATATCAACCACATTGATAAATGTGGTTGTATTAGTAATAATAATACTAAAAATAATTATTATAATAATATAATGAAATAGTAATCCAATATTATTGATTAGAGATATATATTCTTTTTAAATTTACATTATACCAATCAATTTTTTATTAAATAAGTAATTTTACATTATATTTTACCTTTTATATTTTATATTTATAGATCTTTTAATTTAAATATTAATTAAAATATATGAAAAGAAATCTAATTTTGTTTTGTTTTGTTTTCTATATATATTTTCAACGTTATCTACATTACATCTCAACATTTCGCATCTCTTATTGCAATGAAATGTAGATTTATATATGTGTCAAATCCAACTTTATATGTGTTCATGACTAACATCTAAGCACAATTATATAAGTGTAGTTGTGTTTGCACATATTTAAGATTAACATGAATCTCCACTAAATATGAGTGTGTTTCAAATATCGTTATAATGAAAGTGTTTAGAAATATGAAGGGTATCATGTTATTTTTTTTGTTAAAGAACAACCTATTTGATTAGCTGAAGTAGTTAGAGTCATTTTTAGAAAGATACTTTTAGATATTGTGAGTAAAATATTTTAGAAAATTCATTTAAATCTTAAAAAAAATAATATTGGGCCTAAATCATTATTAATCTATGTAATATCTGATCAAAGATAGTACAATGCCCAAATGTGTGGGAATGTTTTCACTCATTTCCTTTCTGCCTCTCTAGGAATTTTTCATGATATCATAATGGATTTCAGAGTCTCTATAGACCGGACAGTATTGTGAAGAATAAGAGTAAAAGAAAAAATACTAGCTTAAAACTCTTGACAGAATGGAAAACATAACCAATTCTAATATCTGAGGGTTTAGATTTCAGACCAGGGTTTAGATTTCAGATCATTAAGGTCGTAAAGAAGCAGATGTCTACATAAAAGTGTTCAAGAATTTATGTTTATGTCACCAAGCCATCGCCTCTATAAATCTAAATCTTTTCATAAAATAGCTGTGGTAATTTGCAAATCTTCTCGTGCTAGTTTGCAGCCATAAAACAACCGTCGTAATTTGCAAGGAAAAACCTGGAACACTGTCTATGGATACTGTGCATTGACAGTGACGTAAACATTCACACCGTTTGGAATGTTGTGCATTGAACTGTCCACTGTTGGAAGTCTGGAAATCCAAAGAGGAACTGAGGAGCCGACCATATCTAAGAGCCAAACAAGAAAGGAGAGCCATCTCCACTCTCCTTCTTAAGTAAGAGAAACACAACTCGTGTCAGAGAAGACACCACCATGAGTTGTAGTGAGTCGAATTAAACCACCGTCTGTTGGCGTGAGTCTTATTTGTTTTCTGACAAATATTATTACATTTTCTAGATTTATCACGGGTGGGAACAAAATTTGGTTTTATTTAAGGGTGAAAACGGGTATTTTTATCCAGGGGCGAAAAGGTATTTTTGCTTTATTTTAAATAGGGTTCTTTTCGTTTCTTACAGTTAGGTATTATTTTAGTCAGAGAAGTAAAAGATTAAATGAAAGTTTACAATAAAAGTTCTTCCTTTTCTTTTATATATATATAGAGTAAGTTGATATTATTTTAATTAGAAAAAGAAAGAAAAGATTAAATGGAAGTTTAGAATCAAGGAGATTTTTTTTATACGGATTTAATGAAAGTTAAAAAATAAAATATAAAAGAGTTTATAAAATCTTGTTTGTTTGTTTGTGTTTTTGGAGATATATTAACATGGAGTTTTTTAATTCTTATATATAAGGAATAATCAATATGGATTTGCTAAGTGGTACCACCTATTATTTTTGGTAAAAAATCATGAATTTTGGGTGATTAGAATGAGAATTTTATAACAAATAGATGAATTATGTCTCAAATGGATTTGAATAAATTTCAATTCAAGGAGCCTATTTGCTAAGTGGTACCACCTATTATTTTTGGTAAAAAATTATGAATTTTGGGTGGTTAGAATGAGAATTGTATAACAAATAGATGAATTATGCCTCAAATGAATTTGAATAAATTTCAATTCCAGGAGCCTATGAGAATATGATACAAGATCAAAATGATAGGCTTTTTTGTGAACAAGAAAGATGGCAGAAGATCAAAAGGATACTTTTTTGTGAATAAAAGGATGACGTAGAAACATAGATCAAAAGGATAGGATTTTTGTGAACAAAAGGATGACGTAGAAACATTGTTTTTCATTCAAAGAGGCTTCAATGACAATATTCTTCCCAATAGTGCAGCAACAACCACATCCAATGAAACTTGGAATATTTTGGAAATGAAATACATTTAAAGGGGGAGAAAAATCAATCAACATAAAACTGAGTTATAGAGCATTAAAATGCTTAATAAAGTTCCCATTGTAATACAAAATGTCATCGAAGAACTAGAAGAAGAAAATATATAAGACAATGAGACTACAATTGTTATAGAGAAACTTAAAAAAATTACAGCAAAATTTTAATATTGCAAGAACACAAGAGGACATTGTGGAAGATTGTGCCTAAGTAGAAAAATACAAACAAACAGGCATGGACACCACAATTGTCCTAAACATTGCAAAGATGTATATTATTGAAGAAAAGAGTGGTGTTGTAAAAGATGGAGAGCATGAACATGATAAGGTACTATAGTCCATTATACAAATACACCTGTTAAGGACAAAATTAAAATTTCTTTTGTAGGAGAAACAACCATTGAGGAAAACATAGTAGTGAAAGTTGAATTTGATTATGAAGTTAAACTATCTTTTTTAGAAGAGTGGATTACACTTCCTAAGTATGATAGAAACAAAAGTGGTAATGGAAAATTTACCATACTTATTTGAGAATTATGAACAAAAATTTTGAAGCTCTCAAAGTTGTTTAGGTATTGCAGCAATAGAAGTGAAGATGAAATAACAAGAAGATATTGTGTTCAATCTACAATAGTTGGGGTACAAAAATATGGGAAAAAATCAGATGAAAATGGCATTAAAGGCTAGGACAAATTGAAGGAAAAGACTAAAATGAGGCTGAAACAAGAAAACATATGTAAAATATACAGTTTGGAGAAAAGGGGCACAAAAAGTTAAAGTGAAGCTATAAAACAAGGAACATTTGAAAAGTATACAGTTTGGAGCAAAGGGACACAAAAAAATTATACATGTAGTGGTGAGAATATCCTACCTGCTAAAGAAAACCAATTTTAAATTGATATTAAGCAAATTTTAAATTGATATGGTAAGCCTAACTGAAACTGAAATTCATACAAATCATAGATATCCTTAAAAGCTCTTAAATGCATACAAATCATAGATTTCATATGCAGTTTTTACCTCATACTATGTTAATAGTTTATTTCATGTCGACTTACAATTAAAAGTATAACACGTGCAGTAAATTTTGTGTTAACCTCCTGTTCCCGGTGACGATTTTTATCATCATTAACTCCTTTTTATAGTGGAGATCCGTTCCATATATATACTATATAAGCGCTGTAAAAGTTAATTTCCTTTGTGTAGCCTAATGTTCCGTGAATTATACGAAATATTTCGGCGAGGAGAGTCGACATTAACCGTAAACACAGACACCTTTGTATCCTCGCTTGATGGTGAATTCTCGCAATTTGTCTGTTTAGCAGACACCTTTGTATCCTCGCTTGATGGTGAATTCTCGCAATTTGTCTGTTTAGCAGGAGAGGCATATATTGTAAAAGGCTTGCGACAGACATGAATTACTACATCTCCTGGTTTTTTCAGAGGGCACTGCTGTGGGCGAGAATTTGAAGCGGTTCTGGAACAACAAAGCTGTCGAGCTTCAAATTAAGGTATGTAATCAAATGACTAATTGACATAAGGTTGAAGTTTCTGTGTATAGGTCAAATAACTTAAGCCTGGACTAAATCTCGTTTTCTAGGAATTAAAATTACATACTTCCGTAAAAAACAAGAAGTTAAGTAGGTTATACACGTTTGTCTTTCCCGGAGGTTTTGAATATAAGATGATTTAGCAATGTTGTTTATAGCTCCTGAAATTCTCACGCCTCTGGATTTATGGAACTATTATCCAATACCCTTCTTATTTGCACGGCCATATACGTTCTGGTCTGCATTCACAAGACACACACGGTTCACTCCTCTCACGGCCCAAATGCTAGACTGGACTAACTTTTCAGCACCTTCATGTCCATCTTTTTCCCAATTGAAGCACCATGTTTACAGACACACGCTCTGTATGCTTTCTGGTATAAGTGGATTAACACTTTCTTCGTGTCACAACATTGCAAGAGCTTTGCCATTAGAGTCTGCTTTAGGTGGTGGTCTTGCCAGGGCTGGTATTGCATATGCTGTTGTGAGGGCCTTGAGTCCTCAGCTTTCTCGGAGGGTGGTTTTCGAACTCACTATTTTTTCCAGGGAAGTGAAGTAGCCTGATTCCGATTCCACAACTTTCCGGGGGGTTTTTTAAATCTATTTAATTTTAAAATATCACAATCCCTGATAGGTGGTGCCTGTCTTAAGGTATGGGTGTCCTTATCTTTACACGTTGCACACTATTCCCGGCGTCCTCACCTGTCCCTCCTACGTGTTAACTCACTGTTTTCGAACTATTATTCTCTCAAGTTCCGAGGTGTTATATTTCCAAATCAGGGTTTTGATTTGGCAGCGTTGACATTCTCTTGGGTGATGAGTTCTAGGTGGGTTGAGGCGTGGGAACTGCCCCGATTGCAGGAGGACAGGTGATCTTTTATTGCCTGCAGAAGTTTATCCTAGTAGGAGGGATGAGATTAAGCCCCGGGGGTGTACCTGCTGCACCATAAATCTTGATTGGTGATGTTGACATTCTCTTGGGCGCTGAATTCTAGGTGGGTTGAGGTGTGAGAACTGTCTCGACTACAAGAGGAGTGATCACTTTCTACTTGCAGTAGTTTGTATTGGTAGGAGGGATGACATAAAGTCCCAGGGGGTGTATTTGCTAAACCATAAATGTCAATGGACCCTTTTGAGTCTGACACCTCTCTCCATGAGGTCTTCATCCAAGCCACTTTGGAGGCTGAGTCACAGCGCCACACAAATTTGGATATGACTAGGAATGTGGCATGCTCCCCTTGAGACTGACTACCTTGGGTGACAGAAATGAAATGTGGGCTAATATCGGAAGTCACTTGCAAAATAATTTGGTGGAGGGGGAAAAGGGTGGCAAAAAACATCATGCCATCAATATTATTGCTCCTACACCAATACTATCTTTCGGCCATGATGTTCTACTCGATAGAGTAACGAGTCTCCAGAAGAGGGCTCTAGTGGGTAAGTGGTATTTTGCGGTGATAGAAGAAGTGGAGATGAGGCAGTGGCTGGCAAAGAAATGAAAAATCCTGTTGGGATATGTCCCCATGGTGGTAAGGCTAATGGGAGGCTAATACAATTTCCATTTCCTGAGCGAGGAGGATCTCAAGAAAATCGTAGTGCTACCATGGGTCAAGGATCGATGATTTCTGGCTATGTATGTCTGGTATGTGGGCTTTAATCCGTTGAAGCAAATGCCTAAAAACAAGCTTATTTGGGTCAAACTGCTTGGATTATCTTTAGAATTTTGGATGAAGGAAGTGTTTACCGATATCGGTAATTGGTAAATTCATATATGTTGATCCACGATGTTTGGGAGCTAGGGATAAAAGGATTGCATGGGTCCTTATTGAAAAAGATTTTGGCGAGGCCTTCCCAGATCACATTGAGTTAAGATGGGAGGACATTAACCTCAGACATCGCTTGGATTTTTGGGGAATACCATTTAGGTGCCTCAATTGCCATCAAACAGGACACTTAATAGCAAACTGTCCTAAAGGAAGAGGCAGGGGGCGGCCTTCATGGGAGCGTAAAGGGACTTATCATTGCTATCAGAAAGAGAACAAGTTAGACTGTTTTTCTCCACGTCATGGATTTTCCACGAAACAGGGTGGAAACATTTCGGGTTCACATAACTCCATTCACACTAACTAGGTCTTTTCTAAGTCGTCTCCCCACTTTGTAAAAGATGTTTCTTTCCCTATTCATGTACACCCCTCCTTCTTGACGTCTGAATAGTTCAGTTATCATATTGCTATCAACTCACCATGTTAGGAACAAAACCAGCTCCTTTCCACCCTAGCTCTGCCCTAGCTGACGGTACTGTCACATCACACTCTTGTTGACATTCCATCTACCTCTTATGCCACATATTCACAAGCTCGAAGGCTTCCTTCATTGGCTACTCAACCTAACTCTCCCATAGCTATGTCTCCCACACAAAAGTCTCCGGTTTCATCACCCAACAACTTTGTAGATAGCGACCTCGATTTCCTACTTCAAAGGAAGACCCTCGATCTTAAATCTCTCACCTCTCATAAGCCATAGGGTTCCAGGTCCCCTTTGATCAGCCCCTCCTCTCTCGGGAATATAACTGTTAGGCGTACCAATAATAGAGGTAGTAGACATTTTAGAGGACACCTGTGTCAAACTCATACAACCCTGACAAATTCGCTGTCCCACATTGATATTCCCATTTCTTCACCTATCCCTCCTAGGGAACTTAGAGCATGTATGCCCTCTAACAGGCTTAAATTAATTCCATCCTCTCTGTGAATATTAGGGGTTTGGGGTCCCTTCCAAAATTCCTTGCTTTAAAAGACCTTTTTCTCTCATCTCAAATATTATTCTCATTCAAGAATCAATGCACTCTGCATCACAAACTGTTGACTATTTTCGAAGGATGTTTCCAACATGGTACATTGTGTTTGCTGACACCACTCATAGGTATGGGGGTTTAGCAGCTTTTTGGGATCCCAGATGGGCAAATCTGAAGGCCTTTTCCTGTTTGGCAGGTATTTTCTAGGCTAGAAGCATCAGAGTTATCCCGGGAAGAACACACATGCTTAACGTGTATGCTCCTTACAAAGAACGAGAGTGTTTCTAGGATATAATGGAGGCATTTGGGATCCTTCATTCATCTTCACTTATTTTGGCAGGGGATCTTAATTGTGCCATAGGGATAGAGGAAATATGGGGGCAATCTAAGATGGTGAATAAGATGGCACAAAAGATTAGAGACATTAATTTTGTTGATAATTTAGTAGACATCTTCCCACCAAAAAATGCTCCCACTTAGGATAATGGAAGAAGTGGTAACGATTATATAGCAAAGAGACTTGACAGATTTCTTGTACAAGAAAATATGGTGGAAAAGATGGCGGATGTAAGATCCCACATTATTGAAAACTACATATCAAATCATCGCCCAATCACACTCTTTTGGTGCAATGCTGATATTAGATTCAGCTTGCTGTTCAAGTTTAATAGAGTTTTTCTCCAAGACAAAGACTTTGAATCTCTTATCCGAACACACTGGCTGAAAAGAAGGGATACAGAGAAAGGCCTTACTCTCACAGAAAGGTTTATAAATAGGCTTTGAAACCTCAAAGAAATGGTAAAAACATGGGAACGAAAGAAGAAGACAAGCATGAGAATGGAGTTGATAGAAATAGAGGAGGCCCTAAAGCCACTACATAGCCAAATGGCCACCCACTCCTTGTCTGCCGAAGTAAGGGAATGGATTCATGCCCTCGATATGAAAAAGAAAAAGATTCTTCAAGTAAGAGAGACAACATGGTGCTTGAAGAGCAAAGCCATCTGGATTCGTGAAGGGGACTAAAATACTAAGTTTTTTCATCGTTTCACCAATCATAGAAGGAAACTAAACACCATTTGGCAGATATCATATGGTGAAGAGAATTGTTTTAAGAAACAATAAAAAATTACTACCTGGCAGAATCGTATTTCCAACAAGCATATAAAGGAATGGAAGTGGAGGAAGCAGTTTCACAGGTATGGATAGTAAGTGAATATCCTACAATGTTTAATGAGGAGGATGATCTAGAGTTGTTTAAGGTGATTAAGGTGGAGGAATTGATCCGAACCATTAAATCGATGAAAGGGGACAAAGCCCAAGCCCAGATGGATGGACTGTGGAATTCTTTTTCCACTTCATTGACATTTTTTAGGAGGACCTTCTAAAGCTAATAGAAGATTCAAGAACTAAGGGAATCATACATCCTCAGTTAAATTCTACCTATATCACCCTGATTCTAAAGAAGACAGAGGCTGCCACCTTTGCTGATTATTGCCCCATTTCCCTATGAAATCTTACATACAAGATTATATCCAAGGTAATAGCCAACATGATCAAGGCTTCTTTATCAAAATTCATCTCCCCAGAGGAATATGGCTTTCTAAACAATAGAATAATCCATGATGCAGTGGCAGTTGCTCAAGAATGCATGCACAGTACTAAGACAAAAAGGATGAACTGAAGGTGGACTTGAAAAAGGCGTATGACTGTTTAGATTGGGGTTATCTCGGATGGGTCCTTCATAAAATTGGCATAAGAACAAACATGGCAGAATGGATTATGGGATGTGTTTCAACAGTTCGGTATGCTGTAATAATAAATGGGTATCCATCAAGGTTCTTTGCTACGGGCAGGGGACTTAGATAGGGGTGCGCTCTATCCCCCCTACTCTTCATACTGTTGATGGATGGCCTAAGTTTGATCATCAAAAAGGCTGTGGACAGAGGTCAGTTTGAAGTGCTAAAAATTAGCAGTCATATTTCTATTTCCCACAGTTTCTTTGTAGACGATATCCTGTTGATGGGTATGATAAACAGACTCAAATGGCGTGCATTATCTTTAATTTTTATGAAGTTTGGAAGAGAAATTGGCCTTGTACAAAATGAACACAAATTTGTCATACTATATGGGACCTGCAACCCCAATGATATCAGCTATATCCAGAGGAATTTTTTGGTCAAAGCAGTAAACTTAGATACTGGAATGAAATATCTGGGTTACCACCTAAAGCTTGGGAATTACAAAAATGTTGATTGGATGTGGCTAGTGGATATATTCCACTCTAGGATTAAGGGGTGGGAGCACAAATGTTTATCTATGGGAGGTCGTATCACCCTCACATAGTCAGTTCTCACACAATTAGGGGTCTATTGGGCTCACCGGTTTCGCATCCCGTAGCTGATAATAAAATCACTAAATCACATAATGGTTAACTATATTTGGTCAGGTGCAAGAAAATGTTGTAAATATCATCTTGTCAAATTGGATAGGATCACTAGACCAAAAATGCTGGGCGGATGGGTTATCCTAAATCTTAAAATTTTTGGCTGGGCGCTGCTTCTAAAATCACTGTGACAGGGAATCAACAGTGATGGCATATGGGGTAAATTTATTCGGTTCAAGTACATGAAGAATAAGGACTTCACTTATTGGATGAGACAAGGATTAATTGGGAAGAAAAGTGGATCCAAGATATGGAACAACTTCAATATGGTAAAAAATATTCTACTTCAGAACATCTCCTGGATGTTTGGTTATGGAAATAGAATTAAACCACTTGAATAGGAAGGGCATATTTGTTTTGAATTAGATGATCAATGAATGGAGTGGTAATATACCAATCTAGCTAGACCCCATCTAGCTGAACCTCACAGGAAAATACGAACTGGATTGGTACCAACTTGTGAAATCATTAAAAGATGCAGGTATATGTTATGATAGCAAAGGGGATCGCATTACCTGGGTGGGAAAAAGGAAGAATTCCGGAGAGATTGAAGTGGCGGATTGCTATCTAAAAATGTGTATGAAGGAGTTATAGTATGCAGACTGTTGCTAGTTCTATAAGTTTTGACAAACTAATATTCCAATCAAGATTATCATTTTCCTATGGTCAACATGGCAAAATAAGAACCTTACATGGGAAAACTTATAGAAGAGGAAACATCAGGGACCTCAGATATGTTACTTGTGTAGGAAAGAAGGAGAGGATAATTGTCAGCTATTATTACATTGTCCAAGATCTATTAGCATTTGGAAGTACTTCACCAACAAGAAGAAGATACCATACATACATTTTAATTCAATTGATGAATGTTTAAAATGGTGGAGTACACAATGCACAAGTTGGTGATCACTCACACTGGCTGTCTTTTAGGAGATCTGGAAAGGTTGCAACCACCTGATCTTTGAAACCAGTAGATGGAGAGAAGATTTGATTTGTGAGTACATTGAACAGTGGACCAAATCGGATCAAAGAGCTGGCACCAAGAAAAAAGAGAAGGAAGATAAGGGGATGGTACAGGATATCAACTACCCAGCTAGGTTCTTTGATGGGGCATCACAAGGAGGGAGATGTGGATGTGGAATTTGGCTAAAGGTGATGAAAGATCAAGAGTATTGGATTCACTGGAATGCCAGAGAGGGGACAGGTATGAAAGCAAAAGCAATTTCTTTATGGGGACTACTATGGATTACCAATTTTTTTGGATATCCCACAAATACAAATCTATGGAGATTCCAGGCGTAGGGTTGATCACATTTTGGGGAAGAATAATATTCAACAAAACTCCCTACAAGACTGGTTGAACTGCATATAAAGCCTATGGAGCACTCTTCAACAATCTTCCATACAACACATCAGCAGAGCTCACAACAAGAATGCAGATGAAATGTCAAAAAAAGGACTAATGGCCACATAAGAAGGTATGCATATCCAGATAAAAATAGGGACAACAATGACAGAAGAAGGAAGCCTCGATAGGCCATGATAGAGCTTTAAAGTCCTTGATGGTGGAGCAGTACATCAACACAAATAAGTACCTTGAAACAATTTTTGTATTACTTTTTTGTAAATTTTTTGTACATGATCTTGTATAAAAAGACAGGTGATAGATCACTATATAAAATTCTATATGAAGAATAAGTCCTAGATTAGATGTGTATTAATGTTTTCTCATTTTCATACTGAGAATCTGAGAAATATCTAGGAAAAGGCAGATGTTATTGTAGGATTGTATATTATGTTGCTTGATTTAGTATATGGCGGACGTTGATGTATGCAGTATAGATGTAATTTCCTATTCAACTAAATGATGGATACACTATTGGAACTATGATGATGTACAAATCATCATATATATGTACTGTTTTAATATAATTCAAAACAAACAGTTTTTTCCTGCTGATTTTTTTTTTTTTTTTACATGATCTAAATTTCATACTCGATGGAAAAATGTGTCTTGAGCTTTCACTAATCCTAAATTAAAAAATCATGATTCAATCCACATTTGAAATCAATGTAATCTTTGTTTTCCAGTTGCATGTCAAGTTACAATACTAATTGCTACGATATTATGCTATTCTATTCATTTGGCATGTGACACAATTTTTTTCTATTTTTTCTCAGGAAAAATAGTAAAAATAATAGAAACATGTGTCCAAACTAGATTGTTAACTCCAAAATATAAACAAAATCAGACCACTAATATGCCATAGAAATTTTTTTTCTATTTAAAATAAACTTATTTTTATAGAACGTCACTATTACATATATGAAATAGAATATAAATTTGAAATAGTAAATTTCACAAAGAAGAATCTAAATACTAAATACTATGATAGGTTGTTACTAATTAGACCACATTACAAGAAGATTCTTGAAATGTTTGCAATCTCAAACAATTTTATCCCTCTCCCATTCTCTCTTCTAGGATTATTCTTCCACATCAACACAAACTGCTTAAAGCCTTTTGGATCATCTTAAAGGTTAAGGTCTCCTGACCAGGATCTTAAGAGCTCTTGCACGACCAAATGATTTTGTTATTATGATTTTTATGGGTAGAGAGTTGTTATTAGTTTTCAATTTTTCACTCATATAATTTTCAAATTGTCAAAACATTGGTAAATAATTTCACTTTCTAACCATTTAGCATGACCAAGTTACCAAAATCTATTATTCCATGAAATAATGCTTCCTCCTATTTTAGTGGGAGGATCAAATAGTGGATCTCATAAAAGAGACTCCAGTTCTTCGTAAAAGTTAAAAATGCTGGACACCTTTTGTAATTGCTCCATTGAGTTGACCTATGAAGTCAATGTTTATTGTGAATCTTTGGCATATCAAATAATCACTTAATATTTCTTATTATTAATGATGTTTATCGCTGAGTTTCATTTGATTAACAATAAAAAGAGGAGGAAAAAATATAGAAATTGTGGTAGTTTTTTTCTATTCATGGTGGCAGTCTCCACACTTAAAATGTTGAAGTTTCAACTTAACTTAAATAAATAAAATGACATAGAAATTTGTATAACAAATTATATGTATGAAAAACAAATAACTAACATTTTATTTTTAATTTACACAGAAAATAACTTTTAAATTATAGGCTTGGTTTTGTGATAAGTATTAAGCACCATGTCTTAAACCAATTATTAGATCCAATTTTTCTATCTTATCCATTGCATAAAAACAAAATGATATTCAATGTCATTGCATGTCTAACTATATTAATTGTTGGAAAATGACTAGAAATTTCTGCCATACTTCAAATGATGGAACTCCAACGAACCAAAATTATGCAGGAAATGTGATGGTGTGGTTCATTTCTTCATCTGAGCAACAAAATTTCAGGGAATCAACAATAAAGAATCTTTGCAGAATCTTGAGGAATCTAAAATATTCCCTTGGAAGTTGGTTTTTGACAGAGGCAAAATAACGTTGACTTTATAGTCATTTTTCTAATCATTTCAGAAGGAGCACAATGGTGTGTTCAAAATTTTCATTCGAGTAGCGGATTTTTCACCCATCTCCAGGAAAGAATCTTTGAGGGTATCTTCGGGATTCTTGACGGTCCAGATTTTGACGATGTCTGAAAGGGGCCAAGTTTAGAGTTGTTTGACACAATTTCACTCCAAGAATTCAATAGTGATGTTCGTTTATGCAGTTGAGCTTTTCAGTTTTAGACCATTTTGGAAAATGGAGGTATATGAAATAATGATTTCGTGTCTTTCTTTTGTTTTGATGAGATTATGATTTTGTTGTGGAGATCCTTGTTATCATTATATTGAAGGATACTTGTATGCCACGTCATGTGAGAATTTATTATCTTGTCATGCTGAAGGAGGGCCTATATGAGTGAGAGTTCCTATAGAAGAATGTCTTATGGAGAGACATGCCACTCCGGTTGAGAGAATTTATCCTTCTAATGACAAAGAATGTACCATGTGCTCATCATCATCTTGCAACATTTAATGAATCGACCTCCCCTCTCTTGACACTAGGACCAGAGACATAACCCACACTAGGTGAACTCTATTGTCAATGTGTATGTGTCCTTTGATTTAATGGTCATCATTATGTTTACTCTTCTTTAAAGTATGCACATATGGTTTTTCATACTTTTTCACATGCAATTCTGCTAACATCACATAAGTAATATATCTTGGTTAATTTTAGTAACTGAAGAGATCTAGATCAAGTTTGCTATCAATGCAGTCTTCTTGTTGATGTGAATTGTGAGTGTGAATGATTGAATGTGTAGATAGAAAGAAAATGGAGGATGACAAAGATCTCTATGCGGCCTTGTACAGGATGTCAAAAATGGTAGATTTAATGTATTTAGATTACGAAGAAAAGATGGAAATAGAGGAACAAGAGAAAGAAAGAGAAGAGGATAATACTCCATATACCCCATTGAGTGAATATTCTTCTTCTTCATCGTCTTCTCATCATTCAAATGAGGAGATCAATCAAAGTCTTCAAGTAGAGAATGCTAAATTGAGGAGACTTCTACGAGAAGAAAAAAAGAAGAAGCAAGAATTGCAGCTTCAGCTACAAGCCACACAAGAGGCATTGGAAGAGTTGAAGTGTAATGAAGGCTTAATGAAGCCATCATCACCCGCTTCAAAATAGACAATTGAGGTAAACAATGTTGATCATTCTTGAGTTTCATTTTCACATGAACCTATTTTTTTTGGAAACCTTGAGGTACCCATTTCAGGAACCAACATAAGGGTCTTTACCAAGATGGGATACATGAAAGGGGAGTGCTCAAAGGTACCATAAGCTTCCAAGATATTGTCAAAACCATTGAGTAAAGAGGATGATTGGAATGCATCAAAATCCTCCCATGATAGTGTAGATTACAGAGGAAGAACTAAGGCAAGCTCTCATCAGTAGGATTGCACCAGAGACAGTCAAGAGAGGTATAAAAAGTATCAGTATTCTAGAATTCATTTCAATTACAAGAACATTATTAATGAATAACAAAAATCATGGTGTAGAAAACCATGTAATTTTTGTGGTTTACATAACCATGTGGTTGTTGAGTGCTGGGAAAGAATGGAAGCCAAAAGGAGGATGAGACGTGAACGACATTCTCCACATCAAGGAAGGAAGAATATTAAGCAAGTATCTAGGAAGAAGAATTTTTGAAATCATTGCAATAGAGGTTGACATCAAAGAGCCACATGTTCGAGGCTCCATCCAGAGTAGCGTTGAAAGGACAAAGTGGTTATGAAAAACCAACTGGTGAAGATGTTCAACAATTAAATCCACCATAGGGGGATGATTCATTCACTTTGATGAGTGAAAGATGGTTTTAATAGATATAGTAGCTTTTCATGACCAAATTTTGTAAATTAGTGTTGTGATATAATTGTAAAAAATGATGATTTGTTTTCCATCACTTATTAAAGAAACGATAATGTTTTTGACCTTTTTGTTCATAGTTGGGATATTGATTTTTGTTATGATTTTAACATGACCATAGAGTGTGTTTTATAAACTCTTGAAAAGTATGGGGACACTTGGGTCATGATTGGTTATGTAATTGAACATGTAGTTTTTAAATATTGTAGTACATGTTTGTAGAGAATACAAGTGTAGGTTCATCACTTATGGCTTTGAAGAACAAGGGTGAAGGAAAACGAAGTGTGACCTTACAGGACACTTGTTGTGCAGATAATGTCACACAGTAGTTGTAGATTATGTCCACGTAATTGGAGGACCAAAATCTCCTCAGTGGGGAGGAATGATCCAGGTGGCTCCATAAACACTCAAAATTAAGAAGTGGCTGAGAAAAGGAAAAAAAATAAAAGTTCTCAAATTTAACCCAAAGTAGGACGAACTCATAGTGATTTTCATCCCAATTACGGCATCAATGTTACTCAAATCTGAGTTTGTATGCTCAATATATTCACGGTCAAAGGTTTGGTCAAACTAGGTTGAGTGATAACCACTAATGAGGCAACGGTTTGGAATTTACGAGCACACGGATTCCAAGAATCATAACGGGAGAATTTTTTGTCTCTTTAATTTTACCAGTGACCCTAAATAATTCATTGGAAAAAAGTTGACCAAGTTATTTAATAAAATATAAAAAAGGGGTGGCGAGCCACCGCCCCAACCACCCCCAATGAAATGGTTATGTTATATTGTAAAACATGGTGGGCAGGAAACCCAATGGAGTACCCATCCTACCAAACAACACATATTGAAATGGGATGATGGGCTTTGAACTCCACACCGGATGGTGACTGGCTCACCCAATGCGACAACCCAATAAAAAATGAAACCAAATTAAAAATCGCCAAAAAAATGTTGAAACAGTTATGTAACAATGATAACTTTTGGGTGAGGGTGGGGTTGGAATTGACGAACGCCCTTTCCCAAGTTAACCCTATAACCAATGGCCCAAGTGCCTCATCTTTGTAAATTCCGCCAACATTTTTTATATTTAAACCTCATATTCTTACCATTTGCCCAGTGGAGCGCCGAATGAAGGCTGAGAGGAGAGAGGAATGTGTGTGGAACTTGCGGGGGGAACTACACCCAAGACAAGTACGTTATTTGAGATGATAATATTCCCTGAAATATTCCACAAAATGTTCCTTGCAGAATCAATGAGGAATCTAAAATATTCCCTAGAGGGAAAAATTTCACAGTGTTAGATTAAGGCCAAGTTTATACTCAAACGAACTAGAATTTAGCAGGGAAGGTGATGGTGGGGCCCGTTTCCTCATCTAAGTAGTAAAATTTCAGGCAGTCAATAATGAGGAATCTTTGGAGAATCTTGAGGAATCTAAAAGATTTCTTTGGAGGCTGAATTTTTTATAGAAGCAAAATGATGCCAACTTTATAGTCGCTTTTCTTAGAATTTCGCAAGGAGCACACTAGTGTGCTGATAATTTTTATCCGAGTAGCATATTTGTCACCAATCTCTAAGAAGGAATCTTTGGGGAATCTTCGAGATTCTTGAGGGTCCGTATTTTGACGGTGTCAGAAAGGGGCCAATTTTATAGCCGTTTGACATGAATTCAATGGCGATGTTCGTTTTTGTAGCTGAGATTTTCACTTTCATACCATTCTAGAAAATGGAGGTATATGAAGAAGTGTTGCCATGCCTTTCTTTTGTTTTGCTGAGATGATGATTTTGTTGTCGAGATCTGTGCTACCATTATGTTGAAAGATTCTTATATGCCATGTAAGTGAGAATTTATTATCTTGTCATGTTGAAGGAGGGCCTAGATGAGTGAGAGTTATTATAGGAGAATGTCTCATGGAGAGACATGCCACTATATTTGAGGGAATTTATCCATGTAATGATAAAGAATTTACCATGTACTCATCATCATCTTGCAGGATTTAATGAAGCGACCTCCCCACTCCTGACACCAGGCTTGGAGATGTAACCCATACTAGGTGAACTCTGTTATCAATGTTTTTGTGTCCTTTGATTTGATGGTCGACATTTTATTTAGTCTTCTTTAATGTATGCACATGTGGTTTTTCATACTCTTTCACATGAAATTTTGCTAACATCACAAAAATAAAAGATATTGGTTAATTCTGGTAACTGACGAGATCTACATTAGGGACATATGGCATCCATGTTGCATTTTTGGGTGGTCAAATTGATGTTTTTTGAGTGGCATTTGGCATTGACATGGTGATGATGTGGTGTGAAAGGTCATAGAAAGATGATGTAGCATGATAGGTGGAAGAGGAATGACGTGTCATATGACATGGAAATGACATGGAAGCTTATGTGGTAGCATCATAATTTGCAATAGGAAGATTTTTTGTAAGGTTTTATATTATTAACGAATTACAATGTTTTTCCATATTTTTAAGTTAGAAGGAAAAATACCTTTGGGAATCTGGTGGTCCAGAGGCAAGTAACATGCACCATTACCAAGTGTCTGAATATAGATTTGATTAAGTGAAGAATAACCGTGTCAAATTTTTGTGCAGATAAGGTTCTAGTATTGTAGACGTTTGGTCATCTGATGGTTAGGTTGTGAAAGTGTTTGGTAAGTTAAAAATTGTTAGTATTTTCAGATCTGTGGATCTAGTATATCACATAGATTTTAAGGTGGAGGTGGACCCCACATCAATGTTATACTTTGGCACAATGTTACATGGTCAATGAATTCGAGCATTTTTGGGTCAAGAAGTGTACACATAGTTTGTTGTAAATCAACAGGATCTCAGATCCCTAGATGCAAGACTTAGCAATAAATTCATGATCGTGTCATATGGGCTAAAAGGAATCTGGTGGTGTGTTTCCACTATGAAGGGAAGTAGTTATTAGATCCTAGATCCCAATATTTATCTATATGCAAGGACATTTAGGCCTAGACCAAATCTAGGAGCACACTATGAAAAACAAGATGAAGAAGGGCTAGATGTTGGTTTGTAAAGGTTTTCCATTATAATGGTAAGCTTTGTTGTGCATAAGACATGTGGCTAAGCACCATTGAGCCTAAGTTATTGGTTTTGGCCTCTGACCATATGGTGTGTGGTGGTTAAAGCTCTAAGGCTGTAACAACCCCAGTGAAAAGTTAATGTAATAAAAGTTAATAAAGGAAAACTAAAACCACAATTAAGGGACATGTATCCCAAGTTGAATGTTGGGAAAATATATCCTAGTGGGCATAATTGTATGTGTGTTTTGGCTAAGGAAAATTGGCAAAGGCTAAGGAAAAGGCATTAGAAGGCGAAAATGCATTTTTGGCACATTCGTTTATGAAAAGGAAGGTAAAAAGTCACAGGTTGCATGTGAGGAGGAAATTGAAGGAAAATAATGGATAATGAAGAAATTAGAGGCCTCATCCATAAAAAGGTTTATGAGGATCAGTTCATGGTTTTTTTCAGTTCAAGTTTGGAGCTCTCTCATTATTCTCTCTCTCTCACTCTCTTGGAATTTAGAGTTTTCTTGGAGCACTCTAGCTGGGGAGAAGGAAAAGGAAAGCAAGGAAAGGAAATGAAAAGCAGGCAAGGATCGAGGAAAGGAAAGCAGGATCAAGCAGCTTCAGTAGGAATACTTGTAGGTAACCTTTTGTATGTATGATTTCCTAGATGGTTTGGACATGCATGGATTTTCATGTTGGTGTATGGTTCTCTTGCAGTCGATGGCATGGTGTTGTTGGGTTATGACAGTGGATTTCATCCTAGCCTAACATTTTTCCAGATGCTATGGTATGTTGGGATGTTTATTTTGGTTTTGGAACTTTGGAATTTCTGGATGGATTTCAGAATTCAGGGTGTAGATGGTCTCAAGTTTCATTCCCAAAGGAATAGGAATCCCTTGACTCGTTTTGGTGGGATATATGGTAAAGCCCGAGGGAGAAGTATTGATTTAGGGCCTAGTGATCCAGGTTTGGATTGTGGTAAAGTGTGAGAGACAAGGAGATGGAAAATTCCTCAAGGATAGTGATGGATTCCAAATGGCATTCCAAGTTTAGTTCGGTTGTGATCAGAGCATTGATTTTGGTGTGATCACGGTTGCATGAGGGTGGAGGTGCTTTGACCTTTGGATTCCCTTGGTTGTTCTTGGATTGGTTGTTCTATGAGATCCCACACTCATGCTTAGAAAATGGCACGAGGGAAATTGGCTGAAAGAGAGATTTGGTTTTGTAAAGTCTATGGTTGGGTGGTACGTGGAAGTCCTGAACTTGGTCGGATTTTCCTGTGATTAATAAAATCTAAGTTCTCTTAATTTTTCACTAATTTATATGTGGATTTAATGATTGTCATATCTATGATATTTATATGGTTTTATGCTGGTTATAAGCATGGTTGAATGACTAGTTCATGTCATGGTTATTTCATGTATTTACTTGTAACTGTTAAATGGATGGATGTAAGACCTAATTGATGATGTAGTAGTTCAATGGAGAAGGAGGTGATCCTTCTAGTTATGTTCCATAAGTTGTTTCAGTCATTTATGCTCTGTCTTGTATCCTAGACCTATAGGTTGCATTGATTCCAAGTGTTTGACAGAATGTCAGTCCTGGTTAGGGATGCTCAGGCCTAGTCCTGAGGGTGCTTTTTTATTGATCAACATTTTTATTATGTTTTTAAGGAATTCTAGAAGTTACGAAAAGTTCTGGGTAGAGGCTAGGATTCTGGGTTAGAAAAGTGGCTTAAATCCTGGGCTGGCACAAAAATAGCAATATTAATCCATAATCGCTGGTAGTCAGGCTTGTGAGAGCGACTTTAGGTTGGTCCCCGCTCCCTTGCCCATAGCATGAGAGTGGCTATGGCCTAAGAGATAAAGAATAACAATGGGACCCATATACAGGTTGTCTGAGTGGCTGACTTGTCTCTTGAGGGTTTTGTTGATGATGTTGGATGATTATATGTGATGTTTTGTCAATTCCATTTCCTTAAGATGACATAGGAGGTAAAATCTGATTGTAGTATAATTTACCCTCATGTTTACCCCGATTGGCATGGTTACTTTGGGTAGACCTGGAGGGGGTGTTAAATATTGGTCTCAGAGCATGGTTATGCTCTCTTTGGGTCATATCTAGTGATGTAGATATGGGTGAACGTGTTGGTCATGCATGCATGTCAGTTGCATGTGTGGCTCTTACACTTGAATTCCATGTGCTTGTTTCACTGCATTATATTGATCATGGTAGTAGTAAGGTTAGCATGAGTTATTGATATCGATTTTATGGAATGCATCACCATGAATATATGAATGGTTATACAATTACATGCATCTTGATTACATCCTTGTACGTTGGGTTGCATTCTTGGTTATTTGATTACATGCATCAGTCTTGTAGGTTGATTACAATAATTGATTTCTTATGCTCAACTACATGTGGTTATGCATATGTCAAGTTGATTAGGTATTTCTTATGCAGGTAGATAGTTGCATGAGGCAATGTATATATTGGAGTACTGGTTGTTGCCATGCATGAGGTCATATCATGCATTGTTGATATGGCCTTGCATTGGTGACTGGACCCTAGTTATTATGATGCTTATGCGTTGATGCAATTATTGATATATGTCTATATGTTATTCTGGTTATGTTGTACATACATCACACTAAGTTGATGTTCTTGCAAACAAGATATCCTCCCCAAGTATGCTAGGGTACATTGATTTATGGTGATTTTGTTTAGTTGACATAGTATGCCTTGCAGGAAAGAGATCAAATGTCTAGCAAGGTGGTAGACAACATATAATCTCCCTATGCATAAGATGGGTGGCATGGTGTGGGGAACTCTTCTAACTTGGAAGACACATTAAGAAGCCTAAATGAAGAAATAAGGAGATGCAAAGTAGACAATGACAAAATCATGCAGGCACAAGAGAAACAAGAAGAGGTGAATGTGATATTACTTCATAGTTTATCAGATTTGCAATGAAAAAGACCTCTTCGGATCAGCCATAGACATGAAGACAAAACTAATGGGGCATATGGCAACAGGTCTCATAGTAGACATAGGTCAGATAGATCTGACACTATCAGAGATGGAAGGATGTTGGATAACTAGATTGGAGGGGTAAAAGACACATTTATTAATCTATTCTGGTTCTAATAGATATCATGATTGTCATCATTATCATCCGTACAGGAGGAATGATAGGGGATACTTTCTGGATGAGTTCAAGAAGGAAAATCCACCTACCTTTTATGGAGAGATGAAGAAATTGCAAGATGTAGAGGCTTGGTTGCTTGGCATGAGGAAATTCTTTAGATTGCATGATTACTCATAAAACTTGAAAGCAAGGATAACCCTTTTTAGTCTCAAAGGAAAAGCGAATATTTGGTGGGAAGATGTGAAGAATTTCAAGGACATACATGAGGATGATTTGACTTGGCATGCATTTGAAAGGCTCTTCAAGAA
This sequence comes from Pinus taeda, assembly GCA_000404065.3. NCBI lineage: Eukaryota > Viridiplantae > Streptophyta > Pinopsida > Pinales > Pinaceae > Pinus > Pinus taeda. Next base: position 68,501 of record APFE030614412.1, read on the forward strand.
GAAGTACTTGTATGAGAGGTATTATGATGATAGAGCTAAGGAGTTTTATGAATTGCGGATGAGTTCTATGATAGATGAGGAGTATACGAGCAGATTTTTGGAGTTGTTGAGATATGTGCCTCACCTTAGAGAGGATAAGGCCAAGTTTCAAAGATTCATCAGTGGATTTCTAGTTGTATATAGAGACCAGCTTGAGTTTGATGAGACTATATCATTGGAGGAGGCCATCTGAAAGTTGAAGCATTGTTATGAGCAGTCGAAGCACAAAGTTGAGCTGAAGCATGACTTGAAAAGAAATGTCAAAGCTAAGGGACAATGGAAACCAAAGGGAGGAAGACCTCAAGATGCAAGTGAGAAATTTAATGCAGTTCCTTACAAGAGATTCAATACACCTGAGAAGGGACATGGAGAGTAGCAGTCTAGAGGTGGTGGTAGGGAACCATTGCGTTCTTGGATATGTTCTAACAATCATTGTAAGAGGGATTTTCCATAGTATCAGAGTGGTGATAAAACCCAGATCTACAGTGCTCAGGAGGCACATACATTGGGTGATGTTGGTCATAACATTCCTTAGATTTATGCAGCTGCGGACAACAGGCAGGTAGATCATCAAACATTGATCATTGAGAAGGACAGTAAGCTTTGTGATCAAGTTGTTTCTATTTTGATTGATCTTGGATCTAGCTATAGTTATATTAATCCTAACTTGGTGGATAAGTATGGTTTGAGAAAATAAGTGCATGCAAAATCTGGGTTGGTACAGTTGGCTACAAGTACAAAAAAGCGAGTTCACCATTGGGTAAGAGCTTGTGCATTTGAGTTAAATGGTATGCCTCAACAATGCATTTGAATGTATTTCCATTGGGATCATATAATATGATTTTGGGTATGGATTGGCTATAACTTAAAAGAGCCAAAGTGGATTGCTTCAACAAGGCCATTCAGTGTGTGGATGATAGTGGGGAAAATAAGACCTTGCAGGGAAAGAAGAAGCCTACATCAGTGAAGATGGTTACTGCTATGCAGGCTAAGTGTAGTTGTAGAAAAGGTTGTGTGATGTTTTCAGTACACATTTCCAGTGAAAAGGGTAAGGAGGTTGAGGATATGGATGTGTTGAGCAACTACCTAATATTGCAGTAATTTCAGGATGTATTTATTGAGGACATTTCAGAGTTGCCACTTCACAGGGAGGTAGACTTTTCTATTGAATTGGTAGTAGGGGTAGCTCCAGCATCAGAAGCACCTTACAGGATGAGCACACCTAAGTTGGTAGAGTTGAAGTTGCGGCTAAAGGAAATGTTAAACAAAGGATACATTAGACCCAATGTATCACCTTGGGGAAAACTAGTGTTGTTTGTAAAGAAGAAAGATGGTACTCTTAGATTGTGCATTAACTACAGGTAGCTGAAAAAGTGACTATCAAAAACAGGTACCCTTTACTGAGGATTGATGATTTGTTTGATAAGCTAAAAGGAGCAACAATGTTCTCTAATATCAACTTGATATCGGGATACCATTAGGTACGCATCAAGGAAGAGGATATCTTCAAGTCTATGTTCAAGACCAGGTATGGGCATTATGAGTTTGTTGTTGTTCCATTTGGTTTGAATAATGCTCTAGCTACATTCATGTGTTTGATGAATAGTGTCTTGTGTCCTTATTTGGAAAAGTTTGTTATTGTATTTGTTGATGACATACTCGTATATTCTAATAATGAGGAAGAACATGCTGAACATTTAGCAGCAATGTTGAGATTGCTAAGAGAGCATGAGTTGTATGCTAAACTTAGCAAGTGCAACTTCTTTGAGACTAAGGTAGACTACTTGGGACATGTTGTCTCTAAGGAAGGCATAACAATAGATCCATAAAAGATAAGGGCCATCATGGATTGGAAAACTCCTAAGAATGTAGATGAGGTGAGATCATTCATAGGATTGGCAGGTTACTACATGAGGTTTCTCAAGAAATTCTCACGCATTGCATATCCTATCACTTCATTGTAGTGGAAAGGTAAGAAGTTTGAATAGACGACAGAATGTGAAGATAGTTTTGAGCAACTTAAGAAGTGGTTGACACATGTAGCAGTGTTAAAGATTGGGGATCCAGATAAGGAGTTTGTAGTCTGTAGAGATGATTACAAAAGGGGACTTGGTGGACTTCTCATGCAAGAAGAATAGGTAGTGTGTTATGAGTCACATAAACTGAATGATCACTAGAAAAATTGTCTGATGCATGATCTCGAGCTAATAGCGATTATACATGCATTGAAGATGTGGAGACATTATCTTCTGGGAAAGATGTTTACATTAATGAGCGATCACAGTGGGTTAAGGTATTTGTTTGACCACCTGAATCTAAATTCCATGAAAGCTAGATGGTTGGCTACCCTTAGTGAGTTTGACTTCGAGATCAAATACATCAAAGGGAAGGAGAAACGAGTTGCATATTCTCTTAGTAGGAAGGTATAGGTAAATAATATAGAAGCTATAAGCTCCTATTGTATAGAGTTACAGGACAAAATCTTGTAGGTAGGATAGTAGGATGACAAATACATGGAGATTATACACAGGTTACAATAAAGTATAGGTATAGGTACATGTGATAAGGATGCAGACTATCGTCTCATGAAATATGGGTTGGTGAAGTTTCGAGAAAGGATATATGTTCTGAATTATAGTGAGCTCAAGAAGATTATCTTGAGGGAGTTTAATGTGAAATTGTATTCATGTCATACAAGATATCAGAAGACATTGACGGTAGTGAAGAAGTTTTACTATTGGATGAATCTGAAGAAGAAAGTGGCCGAGTTCGAGGCTATATGTTTAGACTATCAACAGGTAAAGGTAGAATACAAGCATCCAGGTGGTCTACTACAACCTATTGTGATTCAAGAATGGAAATGGGAGGTCATTTCCATGGATTTCATCATAGGTCTTCTGAGGACAGTGAAGCAACTTGATTCTAATATGGTCATGGTTGACATGTTGAGCAAGGTAGCTCACTTCATTCCATTGAAGGCTACATATTTAGCCAGTGAGGTAGTATAGGTGTTCATCAGAGAGATAATGAGGCTATGTGGTATTCCAAAGAAGATTTCGTTAGACAGGGATGCAAAGTTCACTTCCAATTTTTGGAAGGATATATTTGCAGGCTTGGGTACAAAGTTGGCTTTCAACACAACTTATCATCCACAAACAGATGGTTAGATAGAGAGGGTCAATAGGATATTGGAAGATATGCTGAGGATGTATGTGATTCACCAATAGAGGAAATAGGAAGAGTATCTTCCATTGGTTGAGTTGGCAACAATAATGGTTATTGGGAGTCTTAGAGGATGAGTCCTTTTGAGGCATTGTATCGATGGAGTTGTAACTCTCCCATCAGTTGGAGTGATCTAGTGAATAGGGTACTTATTGGACCGAACATGCTAGTGGAGATGGAGCAGGAAATGCAGGTTATAAAGAAGAATCTCAAGGAAACACAAGATAGATAGAAGAGTTATGTAGATCAGTACAGGGTGCTCAAAGAGTTTCAGGTTGGGGAGAATTTGTATTTGCGCATCAATCCCAAGAAAATATCTTTGAGGATTGGTTCATGTGCCAAGTTGGCACCACGGTATTGTGGGCCTTTCGAGATCCTTGGGAGGATTGGACCAGTGGCATATTGCCTTGCACTACCTCCAATAGTGAAATTCCATGATGTTTTCAATATTTCATTTCTTAAGAAGTGTATAAAGGATGTTGATCATGTTATTGATTGGTTTGTATTGTAGGTGGAGCAAGAAGGAGAGTTCTAGCCATAGCCTTAGTGCATATTGCAGCAAAAGAATCTCATGCTCAGGAACAAAGCCATAGAGAAAGTTAAAGTGTAGTTGAAGCACTTTGGGCCTGAAGAAGCTGCATGGGAGATGGTGGATCAGATGCAGGCCTTGTATCCTTCATTGTTTCCCAGTTGAGGCAAAGCAGTTTCAGTTTGATGTTGGTTTATGTTGGCATATGTTTTACTGATGTTTTGATATTTGTATATGTATATGTATATGGAGGTAAATACAAGTATGAGCTAAGTTATAAAGCTCCAATAAGCAGTATGGTTATTATCTTGTCATGTTGTCATGATGTTTTTATTTTGAGCAGGTTCTTCATTATAAATATTGCAACGAGCTAAGTTATAAAGCTCCATAGGGAGTATGTTCGCTTTTTAGCAGTTTTTCTGAGGTCTTAGTGTGGTTTAACACTGAGGATGGTGTTCCCCAAGGGGGAGGGTTTTGTAACAACCCTAGTGAAAAGTTCATGTAATAAAAGTTAATAAAGGCAAAAGAAAACCACGATTAAGAGACACGTATTCCAAGTTAAATGTTGGGAAAATATATCCTAGTGGCATCACTAGATGTGTGCTTTGGCTAAGGAAAATTGGCAAAGGAAAATACATTAAAAGGTAAAAAGGCATATTTGGCACATTTGTTTATGAAAATAACTAAATTATGAAAAGAGAAAGGTAAAAGTTCACAGGTTGCATGTGAGGAGAAAATTGAAGGAAAATAATGGAAAATGAAGAAATTAGAGGCCTCATGCATAAAAAGGCTTCTGAGGATTAGTTCATGTCTTTTGTTAGTTCAAGTTTGGAGCTCTCTCATTATTATTTCTCTCTCTCACTCTCTTGGTCAGTTAGATTTTTCTTGGAGCACTCTAGTTGGAGTGAAGGAAAGGGAAAGCAAGGAAAGGAAATGAAAAACATGCAAGGATCAAGGAAAGGAAAGTAGGATCAAGCAGCTTCAATAGGAATACTTGCAGGTAACCTTTTGCATGTTTGATTTCCTAGTTGGTTTAGACATGCATGGATTTTGATGTTGGTGTATGGTTATCTTATTATCGGTGGCATGGTGTTGCCAGGTTATGAAAATGTATTTTAGCCTAGCCTAGCCTTTTTCCGAATGCCATGGTATGTTGGCATGTTTATTTTGGTTTTGGAACTTTGGAATTGCCAGATGGATTTTAGAATCCGGGTTGGAGGTGGTCTCAAGGTTCATTCCCAAAGGCCTAGGAATCCCTTGATTGGTTTTGGTAGGTTACACGGTAAATACTGAGGAAGCAATCTCAGTTTAGGGCCTAGTGATCTAGGTTTGGATTGTGGTAAAGCTTGAGAGACAAGGAGATGGAAAATTCATCAAGGATAGTGATGGATTCGTGATGACATTCCAAATTATATTTGGTTTTAATCGGAGCACCGGTTTTGGTGTGATCATGTTTGGATGAGGGTTGAGGTGGTTTAACCTCTAGATTCCCTTAGTTGTTCTATGATATCCCACATTCATGCTTGGAATATGGCACAGGGATGACTAACTGAAAGAGAGATTTGGTTTAGCCATGTCGACTATGGTCAGGTGGTATGTGGAAGTCCCAAACCTGGTCGAATTAGCCTATGATTAATAAAAGCTAAGTTATCTTACTTTGCACTAATATATATGTGGATTTAATGGCTACCATATCTTTGATATTTATATGGTTTTATGCTAGTTATAAGCATGGTTTAATGACTGGTTCATGTCATCATTATTTCATGTATTTACTTATAAATATTAAATGGATGGATGCAAGACCTAATTGATGATGTAGTAGCTCAATGGAGAAGGAGGTGATCCTTCTGGTTATGTTCCATAAGTTGTTTAAGTCATTTATGCTCTGTCTTGTATCCTAGACTTGTAGGTTGCATTGATGCCAAGTGTTTGACATAATGTCAATCCCAGTTGGGTATGCTCAGGCCTAGTCTTGAGGGTGATTTTTGATGGATCAACATTGATATTATGTTTTTAATGAATTCTAGAAGTTATGAAAATTTCTCGGTAGAGGCCAAGATTTCGGGCTAGAAAAGTGGCTTAAATCCTAGGGTTGTTGGCACAAAACTAGCAATATTGGTCCATAGTCACAGGCAGGCAGACTTGTGACAATGAATTTAGGTTGGTTCCCGCCCCCTTACCCATAGCATGAGAGTGACTATGGCCTAAGAGCTATAGAATGGAAATGGGACCTAGGGACGGACTGTTTGAGTGGCTGACTTGTCTCCTAAGGGTTTTTTTGATGTTTTTGGATGACTGTATGTGATGTTTCGTCGATTCTACTTCCTTAAGGTGACATAGGAGCTAAAATATGATTGTAGTAGTATCCCTCCTCATGTTTACCCTGGTTTGCATGGTTACTTTGGGTAGACCTAGGAGGGGGTGTTACAAGGGCCATGATTGAGAAATATGGAATTTTATGCACCAAATTAAATTAATATAACGAGTCTAGATATTTGGTTTTTTTTGGAATGCCAAAAATGGAGAAACACCCAAATTGCTAAAGGGTCAAAGTTGGATGAAGGATCCAATAAAACTATTATTGATGTTAGAGTATATAAATGTTTAATGTAATTCGATGTGAGAAGTGAAGTATCTTGTGTTTGCATGTTAAGAAGGTGAAAATACTATTGTAGACAAATACTATTGGGCTAGATCATGAGAGAGAACCAAAAGGCATAAAATTTATAAAAGCTGAGTTCCTGAGAGAGAGAGAGAGAGAGAGAGAGAGAGAGAGAGAGAGAGAGAGAGATTACTTGGTTGTAACACCCCTCCATTGTATGCAACACTATGTTAACCAAAGATAAGAAAAGATAGGTCTCATATGTAACAATGAAAGTAATTATTTTATTATTAAATAAATTAATCACTTGGAAAAGAGATGAGATTCGTGCCAAATCCCATTGGTGAATGGGAATGGATAATTGTTTCATGATAAGACTTCTAAATCTAAACCTAGATAAGCTTAATGCATTTGGAGATAAATATCCATTAAGCTACTTAGCTGGAGAAATATGCTAAGTTTAAGAAAAACATAAAATACTTGTGGGAGAGAAAGGAAACATTTTATGAGGAAAAGCCCCGTGGGAGAGAAAGGTGAGATTTTCTGAGAAAAGAATAGGAAAATGGATAAAAATATCCATAAAAGTGGGATGTCGCTAATGGAAACCATATCATGAAAGAGGGTATTAAATACCCATTGAGGAGATCAACAAGAAGTAGTTGATCCATAGTAATAACTCTCATCTCAAGGGTGAACTGGAAGAAGCCAGTTCTAGGTTGGATGGCAGTGCACAATTCTCCAAGTGACATAGTTTCTAATTTCTCTTGTCTAAATCACTTGTATGGGATGTACTGTATATGTACTCACTTTTTTTGTTGTTGAATCTCTCAGCCTATGTGCATAGTTGTATGGGTTACCTTTAGTTGTGAGGACGATTAAATACTTATGCATGTTGAATCCAAGTGTAGCTTTGGTGATGGAAGCATAGTAGGTAATTATTAATATTGGTGAAGGAGATATAGAACACTTGTGACTAATGGTATAATCTGCATGTGACCACTATGCATGAGTCGAATTAGCTGTGTTAACTTTGTTATGGGATGAGTATATACAGATGCATGGGATAACTATTGAATCTAAATTGAATCAAAATTAAATTTAGTGAAGGAAAATATTATGTGGTTATTAATATAGTACCAAGGAGGTATGTGCCAATGGTATGTGTTTTTTTAAGAGTTGATGAGGGGGTATGCGACAAATGCTATCAACGCATTAAGTTGAAATATTGAGGCCTATGGGCCAATCCAACTCTGAAAGATATGAATAAGTTGTAGGTCCTAGTTTAGGTCTTACACAATTAAGAATTTTAATGAATGGTTCGAGTATAAATCACCATAAGACAAATATTCCAGAATTCATTGAAGGGGGATGTTGAAGCAATAACATATATATTATGTTATATATATTATATTAATTAATTGAAATCAAAGATAATTTTTAGGGTTGTGTAAATTAATGGATATTGAAATAGCTAAAGAGATACTTGATTAAAGGGTGAAGTCTCCTATGTTAGTTGACAATCATATAACTAGTTGTGTTTCCCTTTTTCTTAAAAGGATCACTTAAAAATAGAATTACTCATCGGATCATTAGATAGTAAAGGAAGAAAGGTAGAATTGGTCAAAGGTTACATCCCTAGATTGAGTTTTCAAAAAATACTTCAATGAAAATTTTATTCTTATAATGATTTTGTAGTTGGTAAGGTATGTACAAATGAAGCTTGTATCATTCAATACAAAGGAATATATATTAAAACCTTGCAATGAATGTGAGACTATGATATGCTATGTTTAAAGATCATACCAAGGTGTTGAAAAATCAATACAAAGGTAATAATAAAAAGTTTGATTAAGATTGAAATGGTTAAATCATCACTGTAAAAGTTATACATAGATTATTACAGGCGAGGATTATAGGTATGACCACGAACACAATTATATAAAATCAAAAAGGGTTTAGTGCAGTATTTTTTATACCTCTCCCCTTTGATTAGGAATGTCAGCACATAAATAATGACTCCATTCGATATTTTTAGTTATTATACCTCTTCCCTTCGATTAGGAAATGTCAGCGAAGAAGGAGACACATAAACAACGATGCCGAGGAAGTACACTCTAGAACACATTTAATGGACTGGTATTCCCTGGTCTAGTAGAAAAGTAAATCAGGCTTGATAATACCGGAGATGGTGCCCGTTGGTACTGGCACTACCGATATTATCTTGTTTGTCTCGTGACGTGCAATGCATGCAAGTTTTGTCTCCTGCATTGGATGGTGTCTTGGGATTCTTAGTTTCATTAACTTCGATGCTTGATGTGCATGATTGTTGGTAAAAAAAAAAGAGGGGTTGGGTGCAACGCCAACCGGGACTACATTGAATCCTAACGTGGCCAAAGACTTGTTGAGCTCCCAAAATAAGAAGCTGATAGGTCTCGAAATGGAAGGGGTTTATGTTAGATATGTATCTCATATTGCTATCGTTGTGCCATCTCCACAGTTTCAGACTGAGGAGGAATTGGTTCCTTTTCGTGTTCCATCGGATCTTAGCTCTAACTCATTGATTGCATCTCAAACTTCTTCTAGCAGGCTACCTAAATTGTTGCGAACCTAAGCAATAAGGAATATCTAAGAGGTCATGAGAAATATTGTATTTTAACAACATGACTGTCCAATTCACAAAAGCCACAACATTCCATAACCCACAAAATCCCCAGTGCTCGGTTATCATGGCAAAGGGTATGTTGATAAAATGAGCAGGGTTATGATTGGTAGTTTTAAGACACAAACAACATATTTCCAAATTGATCACTTGTACAATGGTTGTTTCATTTTTCTAATCTGTTAAGCCTCCCTATAGGTTTTCGCTTGCGGACTAAGTTTCCACAAAAACTTTCAAGTACTATCCTTATCGTCATCTTGTTTGGATAATGGCTATCCACTTGCTTTATTCACAAATTTATAAATGTTTGGATGATAAGCGTAATCATGGATATTTTTTATCCAGATTTTACGCCATCAACACAATTAGTTTGGAGAAGGGTTATCTAGTTGACTCCATATTATAGCTCTATCGTATCCTCACTGTATAATTGGGTTCAAAAATTTCGTTTTAAAAACCCCAATATGCATCTGAGTTATCAATATTGGGTAAAGATGGATTGTGTTCATTAGGAGTATCTGAATTGACTGTATAATTTATGCGTTCCATTTTTATTATTATTGCAACCACACTACCTGCATTGAATTTTTTTCAAATTCTCACATTTCCTTTTGTAAAGAGTCATTCAATTGTGGCCCATATTGTGGATTAAATTTTTGGCCACGTTGCCCAAATACCCACATGACCTTGTATCATTATATATCCAGCGGTTTCATTCGAAAGCGCTGGGATTTGGTACGGGGTAAGCCTGCATCAATTCAATAAGTAGTGGAGACTTGAACCAATCTTAGATGCATAGTAAAATTGGGGTAGATTACGTTCAATTCTCTGAGGAAAAAAAATCAATGCAGGTTTCCAATTTATGATGGTCCACATCATGTTAGGAGGGTTTTCTATATGAGAACATGATTTTAGACTATTTTCGTATCTTCTCCTTCATGATGAGTGTCTCACAGCTTTCGGTGTTTGGTTTCTCCTTTCCAAGACGGAAGCCATGATAAAGCTCATTGTCCATTCTTCAATGATTCATCATCCTACTATGAGGACTTGCACTCGCATCTGATTATAAGGCTTTGTATTGTATAGGATACTATAGCACACACTCGGTGGTTCGCTTTGCATGTTATCTGAGGCTCACCTTAGGAACTCAATAGCTCGCTGTGAATATCTATAGTTTGTATTAAACATGTGTAGAATTTGTTGTCTCTACATACTATCTTGTTTGTTGTGGGTACATGCAAAGCGTTTCAAAATCATAATATTCAAATATTTCCTCTATAGGCTGCATATTAAAATAATAGGTACGTCTTTAATTTCAGAGAATAGACCATGAAGTGGAACTATTTCGGGTTATTTAGTGGAATAATTGTTATAAATCATGATTTAGTTTGACTCTAACCTCTGTGGTTTTTTATTTTTATTTTTATTTTTTATGGTCAGACTCTTCCAAAGTTTATTAGTGATAGTTTCAGAGTTATTTAGTGGCATAGTTGTTATAAATAATGTGTATAGATCAAACAATCATAGATTGAAAAATACCTATTGGTAGATAGGGTGTACAGTTATACAATTATTGTTTGCATGGAAGAGATTGCACCGCACTTATTTTAAATGTGTATGCATTAATGTGTGAAAAGAAACACCAAAATATGTATAACTTGGTTGACATATATGCCACGGTTTTCTTAATTACAAATTCCTTGATGATAAGGATACTGTCCAAAGTAAATGGCATAGGTGCACTGTGTGCTAAAATGAACTACACTGAAGAATGTGTTCCATTTATATGAGTTATTTGGGTTATGCATAAAACAAAAAGAATATGAATACTTGATCTTCGGAGTCGCTAAATTACATTATGATTGAAGAGGATACATATGATGTGATTACATGCCTATGTAAGGATTTCATGTAGATCTCATTGCGTGGTTAGAATGAGTTTCCTTGGTATGCTTACATGCATGAATGAATCCAAATTATCACAGATAAAAAAAAATAAAAAAAAACAGAGTTAAGATGCTAGCTTGAGGAAGAAAAAAAGTCGGAGATTTGCAATATATTTAGAGGCTCAAAATATGTGGTGTATTTGATTCTTGAAAGTTCAATAAAGGTCAAATGTTAAAATATGTCCATCTTATAATTCATTAATTAAATTTTTGAGTAAGGGTCTATATAAATGAAGAAGGATGAGTTTGATCCTTGCACTTATAATGAAATTCCCCAGTCTTTGGATAGCTATAGAAGTAATAACCCTGAAAGACTACACTGGAATAAATAATTCTGCAATGTTGAATTATGGTGGAGTAAAGAGTATTGCAAGGAAATAACAAGCAATTAACATGTTGATTATTTTAATAAGTAGAAAGGGGTAACCCTCAATTGGTTACTAGTTATTGTGCCTACTTATCAAATGATGTAAAGATCAAAATTCTACTTATTATATATTGTGAAAGTTTTTCGAAACTTAAGTTATTGTTGAATGCTCTTGGGAGGGCACACAGACTCTATACCATGATTTAAAATTGATATTTACATACTTTTAAAGGTTCATAGTAGAACGAGAATCATGAACAAAATTGTAGCAATTGTAAGGTATGTGGTGTTGGAAGGAGTAATGGTAGATAAGGAAAGCTTGAATTCTATTGTTAATGGATATCTTCTTCCATGTCATCCTCAAATTACTTTTCTTATGTCAAAATTAAGTTATGACTTGTATGAAATTCAGGGAATAAAGAAAAACTAATGTCAGACTAGTCAAGGATATAACTTAATGAAATAAAGTCTATATTTACAATGATCCTAAGAAAGGATTAATAAGAAAGGAACGTTGAACTCTTAAAAGGTAACTCCCAAACAAAAAAATAAATAAATCCATAAAATGGAAAGTGTTTTCTTTCCATAGATCATGAACACCATGGGAAAAAAAAAGAATGAAAGTATGTAAATGGAAACTATATCAATCATCAAGAAAGAAGTTCATGACATACTATCAACATTAACAAAAGTTGATGGTTAATTAAGTGGGTTTTATCCTAGAACAAATTATGAAGGTTTTATTTAATGATATCTATTCATGAAGGTTTCCATGAAATATCATTAAGTACATGAGGCTAAGTACTTTTAAAAATTGTCTATTGATTTAATATGGTTGTAATGCAATCCATTTTGGAATGTGGTTTTGCCATTGGTTGAGCTGTTAATTCACTTTATTGGGAAAATGCTTCAAATATACACTATTGAATGGAACTAAGTATTATCAAGTTATTATTCAATATGCAATTTGACATGCGTAGTTTGGAACTTACTAGGTTATTATTCAATATGCAATTTGACATGCATAGTTTGGAACTTACAAGTTTCTTTTGAGTAAATAAAATCTCAAGATAATTGTAACTAAAGTCAATAAGAGGAAAACATTAGATTCCAATCTAGATGAAGTGAGAAGTAAATGCTCAAATGCAATGCAACTCACTGTATGCATGTGGGAGAAGACATCATACATTAATAAATTATGACTCTAATAAGAAGGTCAATGGAAATCACACCAAAAGTACATCTAGTGTAAATACATAATAGGAGTATAGAAGAAACTCCTGGGTTAATAGAAAAAATAAAGTATTAAGCTTAAGAGCACCTTCCCAATAGTTCACTCAAATTCTAACGTGTGAAACTTTGCAAATTTAGGTGTACCTTAATGTACATATCCATCCATATATAAATGGGGTTCCGTGGGTAACATTTCACAAATAGGAACTTTCCAATTTGTAGAATGATTGAATATCTTGGAAATTTACTTCTTGTGGGAAGTGATAAGAGTAAAATTATCTGTGTACTTCTTCTTTATATAAAAGAAGTATATTTGCATATTATATATGGTAGTGCTTGATGCATTAGAGCAATGTAAAGCAGCCTAATGAATAACAAAAAATGTACACTAGATTCAAAACATGATTGGTCTGAACTAATAAACCAATATTGGGTAAACCAAAATGTTTACATTAATATAGCTTATCATAATCAAAGGATCTTAGGTTGGTAGTAAAATGGAAGATACAAAATATTCTAGAAAAGGAAGAAAGAGGATAACAAATCTTGCAACAAATTGTTGTTAAATTATGAAGATGATGGCGAAGTGGCACTGGTAATCAGGATTGTTTTTCACAAATATATTCTGTGTTTAACAATATATTCAAATAAATGGATAATTGTACAATATGAAATGGATATTTTGTACCACTATTTCCTATCAAACAAACTTGGAGAAGTTTGCCTATCAAATTGCATTAATAATGTTGTTTGGTTTTGAATAAGACAACATTAAAAATATTGCATAATTAATTTGATAATGGATAAATAGGTTAGCCATCCATATTTTCTCCTGCACCCACGTATGTTGCGGTTCGATGAAATAAACTTGTTTCAATGTCGAAGGGAATGATGGTAGGAAACTATATCTTTTCTTCTCGAGGCCCTTGTGCCATGCATCTAGAGATCACAAGGCCAGGGGCGTGCAACAACCCGGAAACTCCCCACTAAAGCATTGTCTGCCATATCGCTTCTTTGAACCGCGAGCCAATATATCTGATCTGGGAGGAGTCAGATGAGGGGCCCTATCAAGGATGGGTGTCCAATCAAAGTGGGCCGAAGGCTCAAGGCTCAAGGTGGGGCCCCATCAATTGCCCTTTGGGCAAGTTCCTTATTCATTTTCAGTGGTCTTGCCTGAAGGGAAATTGATGGGGCCTCATCTTGAGCCTTGAGCCTTCGGCCCACTATTCTCTTGTCTTCTAGGGTTCATTTAATGCCTAAGGTGAGGTGTAAACATGTAAATGACCTAGGTTCTGACCTTGGTACACATAATGCCTAAAACCTTGGAGGGTGTGGAATGAAGAGCATTGTAACCTTCACTTATGATTTATGCATAGATGTGGGTACATACATGCTGATTGTTCAACTAGCTTTGGATAAAAAAGAGCAATCAGGAAAGAAGATGGCATACCTAGGTTATGTGTGGAGTACTGTTGAAGTACCAAACAATTGTTTTGTTGGCTAAAGACAAGGTTAAGATTGTTATTAAACTTGAAATATAGAATTGGAGTCCATACTAGACTAACTATCATAGTCAATAGTTTGCTTTATGATTAAGCGAAGGTCATATTATGTTGTTATTAAAACCTTGTCTATGGGACATATTCAAAACTCAAATTTATGGGTTTTGTAAATTTGTATTTTCCATGTATGTTATCATTTTTTGAAAATTCCCTACAACCACAAGATGAATAAAAAATATTAGTTAAATAAAAGTACTTGAATACTTTGACAGAAAAGAAAGTTAGTTATGCTCTGGTTGTAGAGGTTGAACAGGTCCATTGATTCCTTATTCTCCAATCAACAAACCAAACATGGTTTGATCAAACTTACCTAAAAGTAGTGTGAATGAAAAATTACAGGAATTTTTGGCATAATACTAACATGGTTGAAAACATGTGGATGAAGTATATGTCATGCAGGTTATGCTATGGGCATTTGGTATTGGGTACACATGTATAGGTGGTACTGTGTACAAATGGTACATGTGGTATTGGTATGGATGCATGAAGTGAGGGATGATATATGACATGTATAGTTGTATGTGTGTCATCCACACCGTGTGTAGGTGCACATGGTTTGGAGAAGTCATTGGATGATTGCTTGGTGTGGCAACTGATCCTGAGTCTGTAAAAAGGAAAGACATAGGTGGAAACTAAGGATAAGTAGCTGTATTCTTTTCAGTATTAGTATACATATGACATATGATCCTGATTTATGATGGTTACATATGGGTTGTGATTTTGATGGTTATGTGTGAGCTAACATGTTATGATATTTTATACATGTTGATTGGTCAAATGTGCTAGTTTGACTTGTTGTGACTAATGTAGGGAAAATGCAGTAAGAAAGTGAAAATGCAGGAAGAAAGTGTTTGGAAAAAAACATAAACGCATTAGAGGAATATGAATTTCCTTCTATTATTAAATAAGCTAGAAACTGAGGAATCATAACTAAAGGGCAGGCAACATTAACTCATGGTTGTTCATGTAACAAACATAATTGAGTTTATGCATTTGAAAATCTCTTATCAAATTGATTGAATCAAAAGTACAGGTAGCAATGAAAGGAGATTGTTGGTAGAAATCCTTTGTAACCTATGTATCAGAAGATTTGATTCAAGTGGAAAGGCCATGGGAACCTGAAAATTTAGAAACAACTACCTGTGAATGAGGAAATAAATTGTAAGATGCAGTAATATACTGGTGACAGTGTAAATTTAAGGGGGAGAGTATGTAACACCCCTCCATTGTATGTAACACTCAGTTGACCTAAGATAATAAAAACTGGGCATGTTATGTAACAATGAAAGTAAATATTTTATTATTAAATAAATTAATCACTTGGAAAAAGAGACACCAAGAGATGAGATTCTTGCCAAATCCTATTGGTGAATGGGAATGGATAATTCTTTCATGTTAAGACTTCTAGATCCAAATCTATATAAGATTAATGGATTTGGAGATAAATATCCATTAAGCTACTTAGCTGGAGAAAGATGCTAAGTTTAAGAAAAACATAAAAGACTTGCCAGAGAGAGGCAAGCTTTTATGAGGAAAAACCTCATGGGAGAGAAAGGCGAGCTTTTTTGAGAAGAGCCTAGGAAAATAGATAAAAATATCCATAAATGTGAGACGCCACTAATGGAAACCATATCATGAAAGAGGGTATTAAATATCCATTGAAGAGATCAACAAGAGGCAGTTGATCCATGACAAGAACTCTCGACTCAGGGGTGAACTCGAAGAATGCAGTTCCAGGTTGGGTGGCAGTGCTCGATTCTCCAAGTGACATATTTCCATTTTCTCTTGTATGAATCCCTTGCATGGGATGTATTGTATGTTTACTCCTGTCAGACTAGGTAGTAACTCCATTAGGCAGAAATAATTGACTGACTTATTCCATCCGGTAGGTCCTCATTATATACATGAGGGAGAGACTCTTCAGTTCGTCTCCTCATGACTATTCATATTTCCTATTTATTTATTTACAATAATTCACCCAATCACAAGGATTAGGTGTCAACATTCCCCCCCTTAATATGAAGGGATGTTGGTGAGTCCAAGCATCATTCTGAATCATTCAAGCTTTTCCCTTCCAAGAGTGCTTTGGTGAAGATGTCTGCAATTTGCTCATTTGTGGAACAATGACGGAGATGGATTGTTTTGGCCTCAACATGATGTCTAATCAGATGATATTTAGTATTGATATGCTTCGTTCGATCATGGAACTTTGGGTTCTTGGCCAACTTTATTGCAGAGGTGTTGTCAATCATGAGTGGAGTTGATTGTACTTGTTTTACCTACAAATCTTCACGAATTTTCCTAAGCCACACAATTTCTTTTGTTGCTTCAACTGCTGCCACGTATTCTGCTTCTGTTGTGGAATCTGTCGGAACTGATTGTTTGCGTGATCTCCAGGAGATAGCTCATGATCCAAGACTCATAGCATATCCTGAAGTAGATACTCCAACTTCTTTGTCTCCATCGAAGTCTGAATCATAGTATCTGATCAAACTGAAGTCATCCACCTGTGTGTACTTGATTCCATAGTCTTGAGTTCCCTTCAAGTACTTTAGAACTCTTTTTGTAGCAGACCAATGTCCCTCATAAGGCTTTTGCATAAACCTGGAGAGGATTCCAACAGCAAATGAAATGTCTATTCTAGTGGTAGTTAGGTAGTTGAGACTTCCTACAAGTTGTCTATACTTTGTTGCATCCTCAAATTCCTTTCCTTCAATAGATGTGAGCTTCAAGTTTTGTTCCATTGGAGCAGTAAAAGGATTGCACTCTGTCATGCCAAACCTATTCAACAAATCTCCAATGTATTTCTTTTGAGAAAGAAATATGGACTTTGGATGTTGGGTTACTTCAATGCCAAGATAGTAATGAACATAGCCCAAATCAGTCATTTCAAAAAAATTTCCCAATTCCTTCTTTATGGATGCAATGTTTTCATTGTTCCCTGTCATTAAAAGATCATCTACATATACCACAAGATATACAACTATTTTGCCAACTTTCTTGACAAATAAAGTTGCATCATCAAGATCAAAACGATTGAAATTGAGTTTCAGAAGATGCTCAGTTAGTTTTTCATACCAGGCTCGCGGTGCTTATTTGAGGCCATACAAGGACTTCACAAGTTTGCATACTTTATGTTCATGTCCTTTCACAGCAAATCCTTCAGGCTGGGACATAAAAACATTATATTTTAGATCTCCATTCAAGAAAGCAGTTTTTACATCCATTTGATGGACTTTCCAACCGTTCTGAGGTGCTAGTGCAAAGAGTGTCCGGATGGTGGCCCATTTTGCTGTGGGGGCAAAAGTCTCCTCATAATCGACCCGTTCCTTCTGTGCAAAACCTTTTGCCACAAGCCTAGCTTTGTGCTTGTCAAGTGAGCCATCAGCTTTATACTTGTTCTTGTAGACCCACTTGCAGCCAATTGGTTTGGTTCCTAATGGAGGATTAACCAGCTTCCAAGTGCCATTCTT
>APFE030614418.1:0-13830 GCA_000404065.3 Pinus taeda
AAAGAGGACTGTGCATAGGCACTTATTTACTTTTGGGGCAGAAGATGGATCCAAAATTATTAAGAGAAGAGAGGTTATTCCTTCCGAGAAGCATGTAAGACCTATGACATAGGTTTGCTCGTTTAGATTTTACCCTTCTCCGTTTCTACTAGTTGGATGAGCTTGAAGACACAGAGTAGAAGGTTGAGGACATGCATGGGGCTTCCCAGTGTGGACATAGACTCATGGTTGGACTAAAAATTCCTTTGTAGATGGTTCATATTTTCCATCAAGAATTCATCAGTTGAAGGTTATAACCATGCACAGAGAAGATGGACACAAGTCTATCCAAGTGCTGCAATAACACAAGTCTCTTCAAATTTTAGCCACATACTCTATTTAAAAGCCAGAATGTAGTAGTTTGCAGTACTTATTTTCGGAAACAAAAATAGTAAGGTATCAAGCAAACAAAACAAAAGTCAACGAAAATAGTAAGCATAACAAACAAAATAAAAACAAAGATAGTAATCAAGGAAAACAAGATGAAAACAACAAGCAACAATTTGACTATGTACATGACACATGCACGACCTAGCATACGTGAAGCAATTCTTGAGATCTTGGTCATTGGCAGGAATGTTGTCAACTCTCCCGTTAAGTGATTATAGATGGAGAGTGCTTGTGCCAATCTTCTTACAGACGAGTATTAGGCTATTGGGTTCCACTACTAGAACTTGGTGGTATTCCAAAAGATCTTTAATTGAAGACAACACCACTCCTTCAGATATTGCATGTAACATAGGCTCAGATGATGGAATGGGTAGTTGTTTTTATTCCAAGAGTGGTTCAAGTTTCTGAAATCAATACAGAAGTGGATTTCCCTAGATTTTTACATGTAAAACTTAAATTAGAAACCCATGTATGATGAAAAACTTTGTAAGTAATCCAATCATCCAAAATTTTAGTCAATTTTTTTTGTATAAGGAGTTCAAATGACATATGTGTTTTACCTGGCGTTTGCTGCAATGGCTTGGCTCCTCCTTTACCTGGAATCCTCTGTTGGATTAATCATGTGTAGTGTGTACTCAGTTCATCATCTACCCATGCAGACACATCTTGGTACTGCTTGATCAAGACATTCAAGACTTGTCATTGATGCGATGTGTAGTTTGTACCAGGACTGACTATCTTCAAATCATGATTGGTTCCCAGATTTCTCTGTTCGTTCATAGTGGTGGACCTGTGGATTCTATTATTTCTTGGCCCTTGATAGAAGTTCTGCAAATCATAGAGATCGTTGAGAGAAACCACACCCTTGGGGATGGGGTTGCCTTTCTTTCCCTCAAATACAGATTTCAGGGGCTGCTCGAGCTCACTTTCATCAGTTTTTATGTCTTTGACAACATCAACATTGTTCGCGGGGTGCAGTATCACTTTGAGTGCCAGTGTGTTGAGGTTGGCGGTCCTTTGCAAATCAACACAAGTGCTTCATACTCAACAACATTGTTTATGCACTCGAACTTCAAGAAGCTTGAAATCATGCATTTTCAGTTGTTTTGGGTGACTGAGATATACCTATCCTTGAGCCGTCACGTGTCTTTGATTCATCAAAATCCATGGCCCACAACTTGTCTGTACATGAACCGTTTGACATGCTAGTATTGCTGCTACTATTGTTGCTACTACTATTGCTAATATTGGTACAATGCACCGTACATGTTTCATTTCCATCAATTCGGAAAGGAAGGAGTCCTAACTACGTGTCTGGTGGGGTTGGAGCTGGTTATGCATGATAACACCCCAATGTTGTTTATAGGAGGCAGTTGCCAAACATGAGTTCTGCGAAGGCCAACGGTTCATTCTCACCATTAAGTGGGGTAACATTATGCTTCATATACCTCTCGAACAATACATGGATTTGGTTGCATTTTCCTTTGTATGGAAGCCAAATGTGGGACAAGTCTATAGCAAAATATTCATCCAGCTTGCTGGACCATTCCCTGTTGAGTAGTAGACCGTATGCTTCTGGTATGTCCACAACAACTATGTTGACTCATTGGTGGACTTGACTGTCATGAGATAGTCGGATGATCACGTCTCGCAGTTCACCAATAGTTGGTATCAATGTTTGATCAAGCTGGATGATTCGTGTGGATGTCTCGCTCCATTGTGCATTGATCTTCTTCATGATGGAGAGTGGCATGATGTTGGTAGCTACGCTAGAATTAACCAAGTAGTTGTGAACATTGTAGTTAAAAATTTCAAAGAATAGTAGGAATGGATGGAAACCTGAGTTTTCTTCTTCTATCTAGATCATGTTGACCACAGTAGAAAGTGATCCGGGAAGTGTACTTTCTCCCTTGTTGGTAGAGGTTGCGGTGTCCATTGTTGTCTGTCCCAATGCGTGCATTAGAATGTCTCACTGACTTTGGATCTTAGCTAACTCAAACAAACTGATGTTGCATCAATTTTTTTTCATGTCATCAACAATGTTGTAGTATAGAGGTGTTAGAATCACCAAGGTGTCTATGATATAATGGATGTTCATGTCGTTCGGCGAGGTTTTCTGTATTTTGCTACTCATGGAGGCACTCTTATCTGTCGTTGTCTTCCCGAACTTGTTTTGGGTTTTCTTCTTTGGGGCAGCTGCTAGATCAACCTTCCTCATCATCAATCTCATCTTTTCTTGTGCCTCCCCAAGTGTAAGGGGAGCCCCTTTACTCCTGAGATTGTATAGTTCACTTTTCTTTTGGGGCTGCTTCTCCGTGTTTTTTTCAACATTGCTTACGAGTACTGATACACATTCACAACATGTCTAGAACTTGATGGTTCATCATGTGCAACCTCTTTGTCATCATAAATGTATTCCAGTTTCTCTTGCATAATGTCCTCTGCATCATGTGTATGATAGCATGCAAAGCTTATGACTCGCTTCCAGTCCGAACAAGAGTTCTCGGGGTGATGTTCTTCATGGAATGAAGAGAACCTGGGATATGTGCATTGTTCGACCTGGAACACAAATTTTTGTGCAGTTTTTGGAGAGAACCAGTTGCTTCCTAATGAGCTACTCGCCTGTCTCTACCTGGATGGATGGCTACTTACATATGTGTCTGTTTTCCATTGTTTGAGCTCGGACACTTCTGTAGTCAAGTTCTTGACGAGGTGGGTGAGGGTTTCAATATCAGTTGGTTCCTTCTCTCTATTCTTGCTTTCCATCGCTTGGAACTTCCTGCTTGCATCTCTCGAGTCCTTTGGTGGCTCGTCATCCATGATGACTCCAATTGCACGTAGGTCATTTTCAATAGCAATAGCCTCTTCACAACATTCCAAGAGTGTTGGTTTCGTAGCTCATTTGACGAACTGTGCAATGCTGGACAACAATGTGGATGCGTAGTAATCAATAGTGCGGATGCATAGTAATCAATAGTGATGGAGTCATGAGGTTTAGTGTCCGCTGCAAAATAGTTCAATATGTGTGTAAACCTATGATTGAAGTCTTTTACTTTTTATTTTCCCTCCATCTTTAGGCTTCCCAATTCTTTGAGTAGCATGGATGGGGTCTTGTCATTAGCAAACTTTTAAAGGAACATGCATTTAAATGCACCCCAGTTTTGTATAGAGTTTGGTGGAACGCTGTGATACCATGCAGTTGCATGATTGTCAAAGGTACATCGAAACAATCTGTATGCTATGTCGTCATACTATACCTCAAGGGTCTGCAGCTGCAGGTAGAAGTTGTCCAAGTGATCTTTTTCCTTCATTGTGTTGTAAGGGTTAAACTTGATGTTAATCCTCTCCGCTCACTTCGGCTTCTTGTGCAAAACAACCAGGAGAGCCAATAATCCCTAAGTCATCCATTCTAGATTTGGGTCAGCAATCTCTTCTTATTCTTCATCCTCTTCCTCTATTTTAGAATCTAATGGTTTTGGCTCTGAGTTCGTTGGTTCTCCTTAGCCTCTATCTCCTCCGCAACCTTCCTCTCTACCTCCTATACCAGAGTGAGATCCCAATATCACAAGAGTGCCTTGTTCACCTTGCCAGAAGACTGGAGGTTCCTCTCTTTCTTCAATAGCTTCTTGCAGACCTTCAAGTGTGGCAAAGGCTGCTTCTTCCCCTAATGATACAAAATCTCTTGTAGGAGTGGCTTTTGGCTTCCTTAATGCGTATGGAAGATGTTGTATGCCTCGGATAAACTCCGACTACTTTTTTGGACTAGCAAGTGATGGGAAGGAAGTAGTGAAGGTAATGATACAAAATCGTGTGTTCAATCTTGTGAGGTGAAGAGTAACCAACTACAGAGTTGAGCGTAGTTGATAGGGATTACGAGTTACTGACTTGACCAGATGGTTGATGAATGAGTGTGAGAGGATGTTCAACCATATACAATTGGCTACCCTCCTTCAAGTGCTAGAAATGTTGATGATGCTGGACTCACCAACATTCAGGGGATCACCCGGATATGAAGTCCCAACTACACCTCACACCATTTGGTGTGGGAGTCTCATCTAGTATGATGGGCTAGTTGCCATTATCTTAAAGATTTGCTTCAATTATTTCTTTTCAGCACATGAGAGTGGTCTTCTTTGTCTTCAAGAAGTGAGGTTCGCGTGCCTGGTAATTGTAAGTGTTACTTGTGGCAATGGTTCTTTCACTGTAGAGGGAGAAGGTTAGAGTGAGTCCCAACTTGGTTGGGGGTAAGTCCCAACTTTGCTAGGAACACACAACACAATAGGACATGCACAGCTTCTAGAGGAACCATCCACATGGATGTGATAGTCACAACACACAAGGGAAGATAACACAAAACACTCAGTGGATGAGCCTGCATGAGTTCAATGGTTGTTACATCAAATTTTTATGTGAAAGGTATGTCTGATGTCCAAGGAGGTAGCCGCCATGGGCGAGACATCGTTAACATCATATACAACACATTGTCATTGATAGATTATGTATTACAACAAGTGAAATAGTTCAAGTGTGAAACACATGTTAAAGCAACATGCATCACAAGTGTTCAAGATTAGTCTTACAATAGTTATAATACATGTGTGAAAACATGCTGGCCTCTTAGCAGGCTTCTAAATTAAGTGAAAGTTCCAAGACACATCGTTACACCATACATCAATAACCCCATGGGTAGGGCAGTGGAGCCACTACTTACTCCTCAAATAAAATATTACAGACTCTCTTAGCTATGTGGGAAGAGTTGAGGTGAAAAGTCCTTTGCATGTACAAATGAGGGGGTATTTATAGCCAAGGGTGAAATTAATACTTGTGGTTGTTTGACTACCCTCATGACTATTTGACTTCCATGACTTTTCGACTTTACATGACTCTTTATACAACAAGTGGGTCTCTTGGACTTCCACATTACATTAGATTGATAGAAAATATGTTCCACAGTAGAGATGTGGACGACATGACTCGTGACATGAATCGACATGACAAGTGTTCGTACATTCATGCTGCTTCTAGTGTGCATGTCGAACTGTAGTGTTGTTGGGTGATGGATGTCCTCATGGTGTTGTCACAGCTTCACCTTCACATGGCAAAGTGTGTGGAGTCTTCGATGGTCGTTGGTTTGCTTGATTTTGCTTTTGCATGTTTCTCCTTTCTTGTATGTTGGAAGGCTTGTCAGGTTCGCCTGTTCACGAAGGGTGAATGTTCATCCGTTTTTCCATCTAAATGAACATCTTGCATTTTTATCATCCATCCATCTGCAAACAAATATTTTTACATGCATAGTGTGTTCATCCATTGGTGAACCTATCCTTCTGCATGTGCTCCCTTCGTTAATCCCATTCGTCATAACACCATGTTTTTTTGTCTACCGATCCTATAGTCACTCATGATGAGATGACATCAAATCTAAAATCTCCTAGTTTACCATGATACATGATCATTTCAAATGCAAGTGACTGAGAGGGGCAAAAAGGTTGCAAGGCAGGATGGAGGCTCTGGGCATTATTGATGAAAACTATGCAAGAGTCATTGGGTGATGAAAATGGGCAATCTAGATCGATAGTGACTATTCGTGAGGTTTGGCTCAGTTGGAGGAAAAAACTGCAAATTTTTTTAGGGGAACAGTCCAGGCTGCAGGAAGGATGGGCACAAAAAATATGCGTAGTTTCCGGAACAAGCAGGCAGTGGGGATTGGAAAAAAAATTGCACAATTTTTTGGAGGAATAGGTCGGGCTGCAGGGAGGCTTGGAAGACAAAAAATGTGCAATTTTTGGAGGAACTGGCTGGGAGCTTGGCAGCCAAAATTGCACAATTCTTGGAGGGAAACTCATAGCTGGTTCCTGGGTCACTAGTAGCGAAAACTATGCAATTCGTGAGGGGAACTGGCAGTCTGCTGCGAACTACTTGTGAGAAAAACTACACTGATGCTGAGAGGCCAGCCTCCTGATTACCTCTGTGCAATTTCTGGGATGAGGGGACTATTGGGTAGTAGAGGGTCTATTCATGAAATAGTAGAGGGCTTATTCATGAAAACTGTGCAATTTTCTGGGCGAGCAAATGGTCAACTATTGAAAGGGATGGATGGAAAAATTATGCAATTTTTTGAGGGAGACAAGGGCGAGCACTGGGTTCCTATCCAACCTTTCTGCACAATTTTCTCAGTTAGCTGAGCAAGTAATTCCTACAGCCTCTGCGCAATCTTTTAGGGGAGTCATCCCTGGGGTGGCTATCGGTTCAAACTCTCTAGTTGACTAACATGGAGACTGATTGATTTGCTTGCAAGCAATGCAGCTTGAAATGACTTGCTTGATGCTTTTGTGTCATTCTGAGTGATAGCTGATTGATTCAATAATGGGGTGATGGTATGGTTGTAAGAGGGGAGTCTGATCATTAGGACTGTAGAAAAAATGACTATGTGTGTGAACGAGTGAGAGATGGATATGTGATCCTATAAACACACACCTACATGACTCAATGATGAGATGACTCAAACCATCTAGACACACATGTTCAACATGATTAGTCGAAAGTACAAGCGACAAGCGTGACACTTGTGATTGATCATTGGTTGATCGTGACGACACTTGTGCGACAGTGAATGTAACTCTGTGTGTGAGTGTGACAGATGTTTTTATAGCAAACACAATAAATACACATGAAGCGAAGTCTTTGAGCATGACTAGAACATTATCGCAAGCATGACTTTGACATCAACATGCAAAAACTTGGGTGAAATGAACAAGCAGGGCAGATGCGAAGACTCACATGAGCTAACAGAGTGAAACTGAGTGTGTGCAGTCATCAAGTGAAACTCTCAAAGGAGGCTCCGAAATTGGGTACAGGCCAAAATTTTGGAGGGTGGGGTAGCCACTACAACATGTACATACAAATTTCATGGGCACTTTTCAACTAAATTCAATTTCAAAATAACTTAGTAAAAAATAAAGCTAATTGTAAATCTTTGTATCCCAAGTAAAATGGCTAAGGTAAAGGGATTTCTGTAAAACTTACTTGTAAAATGTTGTATCCTATACGAACTTATTGAGTTTGGTAAGATCAAGTGATTTTGGTCAGATTTAGTTAGAAAAATTTGTAATTGAGATCAATTGATTTCCACCAAGCAAAAGTTAGTCCACTACAAATGTCACCCACTAACTAAGCTATAATACTATAAAACCGAGACATTTTCACTACCAAGGTTTTCTTGAAAATAGAAAAACATTAAACACCCACATCATCAAATTATAAATTTCATAACAAGACTTAAGAAGATGATTTGGCTGTGTATATAAGGTAACATAGTCTAATAAAGAATCTACTAGTTTATAGAATCTTATATTATAATAGTGTGAAATCCTCAACAATACCTTCATATAATTCGGTTGTATTTAATTCATTAGACAATTTCTAGAAGTCAAAATAGTAATAGGAATATCATTAGAAATTGTTACCTTTTTCCCAATAGTAGCTTTCATAGACTTGTGTCATAGAAATTGGTAATATCTCCTTCTTCTTTTGGTAAAATATTTACTACATCAAAAACTATTAAAAATTTAGGATCCTTTGTGCAATAAACTTCTATCATTCTCTTTGCAAATGCAACACTTAAGTGATTTTATTCATAAAATACTTCTTGATAAAGTGAGAATCCTTAGCACTATAAAATAAATCACTATAAATTGTATAGAAGGATAATTAATATGGATTCATGTTAATGATATTATATAAGGATAATTAAAAAACAATAAATAATTACTTGTTTGGGAAGGAATGCGATATGTCTATCCTTTATTATCAAGGTTGATGATGTTGGACATGGCAATGCTCCTTCTTTCAACACAAAATTCAATGCCTTTCATCAGAATCTACATCACTGTCTAACTCATGCCTCGAACAATTTTAATCATAGTTTTCACATTTCTTTGTGATAAACCTGTCAAGATGATGTCACTTCCCATTTTGGTAGGAAAATATGATTGATCTACCATCACCTAATTTGTACTAGTACTAAGCAAAATTGTAGTAGAATGAAAAGTGTAGGGTTTCTCTATTCTATCCATAACATAGGCGAAGATTTTTACTAGATATTATGACCTCAAAGTGGCATATACCATTATATGAAATTTCAACCTAAAAGTGGCCTCCTTAGGAAAAATAATAAAATAATAGTTAAAATAATAACATAAGAGAAATGAATTTTGGCAGGAATATATCCAATATCGAATGACTACGCACTATGCATACTTCTAAGAAGAGCCACATTGATAAAATTGAAGATACATTAAAAAAAGTGTTTTGAACATGTTTTTTTAATGTATCTTCAATTTTTTTTATCAATGTGGGTCTTCTCAAAAGTATCCATAATGGGTACGTGTTGGATGTAGAAATAAATTCTGCATCCAATGAGTGTCTACACTTGAAATTTGAGTAAACCTATTAGGAGATATGCCAAAAATATAATTAAAAAAACAATTTTCTTTTTTTCCCTCCAAAATAATTGTATGTATCTCCTTTTAATTTTAAACGATTTTAATTGGTTTAGAAATTATGTACATGAAAATTTTTTGGACACTTTTAGGCTAAAATTTTCTCTAAAGCGAGGTTAAATTTACATGTTATATGTAAATGTATATGTAATACGGTTGACCTAGTGATGTAATACATGGGTAATGTGTGAATGTGCATATAGAGACCATATAATCATTAATAAGGAAATGTGATTTAGATGTATGAATGTAATTGGTATTGGAGGAGGATATCATTTTCTTTAAATATATATTGTGTACCTTATCTTTATTATTTATATTACAGTTGTCCTACATGCTCACGTTGTTGCACATAATGCGTACCTCCAATTTTTATGTCTTTGGATCATAATATTAGATTGTGTACCTTACACCATAGATAGATTCAAAAGCATGAATCCTCTATTTCAATAAGAAAAGGAATCATATCACCTCTAAACGATCAGATCAATTAAATTGAATATGATTCTATTTACTCAGACAAACCTCAATATCCAATTCTTTTCCCGAAGAATGAGTAATTGTAGCATAACAAAAGAATAAGAAAAATGAGTCACTAGATACACATAGATGCCAAATACTTGAATAGATATATCCAAATGATTGAACAAACAACACATTAAAATATACAAATGTTATTTTATTCCACCTCCTTTATACAAAGTAATTTGGCCATAAATGAGATTGGATTAGATAGTGAGCCTTTCCATAGGTATGGAGGGTGTCTAGGAGGAGTTGGAGAGTAGAAAGAAATGACTTAAGAGCTGAGTAGTAGTCCATGTGTTGCAAACATAATCGCTGAAACAACATGTGATAAAGTTCTATAAATGGGTAAACATGGTTGGAGGAGGAGATGGGGGATAACTATAACAAATTATGCACCTCAGGGCTAGCCAACAGGCAATCTCCCTAGAAAGAAGAAATGGGAAATTCCCAATATAATAACCCAATAGATTCAAGCCCAAACTCTATATGTCATACACCTATTTGTCATATTATCCATGGTAAGTCATGGGGTTGAATCCCTTGGGGCTTAGGTAAGAAAAAGTACCCACATATGTAGATGAATCATTCACAACTTTGAAGGATGAAGGATTAAATGTCATTGGAAATATAAAGGGGTATTGAGTTTCCCCTTCATTTCAAAGATCTCAACAATTAAAGAAAGATGAAAGTTGAAACATAACCAAGTAAGATGAGTACTTGGGATGACATTATAGCACTTGGTGTCACAATAAAATAATGTTTTATCAATAAAAAGACTAAAATACTATATTATTATTAATGGTAATTGATTCTCATTTATATTACTATTAATAATAATCCACTCCAAATATTTACAATTAAAAAAAAAAAAATCTTTTTAATTTTTTAAATAAATTTTATTTAATACTTTAAAAAATATAAATTTATATATAACAATTAATCAAAGAATTTTTTTTTCCTAAAACTATAAAAAATAAATTTTCAATTTTCAATTTATTTTTTAAATTTTTACAAAAATTTATGAAAAGTGCATATTAAATAAAATCAAATTAATTTCAATAAAACCCCATTGCAATGTAGCCCACTTGTAAATAGCCCACTTGTAAGCCAGTATAATATCTCGAGAGATATTTGGAAATAATTTATCAAAGTGAAGCCTCACAGAGTTGAATTTAACATAATAAAACGAATAAAAAACCTAAAATAATTTATTCAAATGAATTAAGTTCATTGATTGAGAAAGATATTGACTTTAACCGAATAAAACACTATATATTTTAAAATTAAAATATATATTTTTTAAATGGATATGGTTCATTGATTGACTTGTAGACTATGGTTCATAGATTGACTTGGACTAACTTCACGATTTGGTACTTTCACACGTGCAAATTGTGTGTACCATTTGATAAGGTTTCTCCTTCGTTGGCCGTATTCCATACGTCATAATAAAACCTCCATTGAATACTATGAGATTGTTTGGATTCATGACAATTTATCTATAGACTACCTCTCTTTTGAAAAGGCATAGATTTCTTTGTCATAATCCCTATTTTAAAAGGGCAAAGAGTGTTATCTTTATCTCTATTTTCTCTAATTTAAAAGGGCATAGACTTCCATCTTTATCTTTGGGAATAAAGATAAGGTAATGCAATAACCAAGAATATCTGCGGATTAAGCTCTGCAATTGTGTGCATATAATCACGCCATGATTACATCCAATTTGTTGAATTTTGTGTGTCTGAATATCCATTCAATATCCATCCAAGCTGCATGAAATTATATATACCGGTTCGTTGTGATCAAATTGCTAACATGTCGGTTAATGCGACATCCGAATTTTCTACCGCTCCGCGGCATTCGTTGAGCAGACACCAACTTGTCTGCATCGATGGTGGAGTAAGGGTCGTGTCATCGGAACAGTCGACAGCAGATGGAAATCTGTAGCGTGGGAAGATTGAGTCAACTCCTTCGAACACGCCAAAGTGGTCGAAAGACTCTTCCTTCTCACGCGGCTCTATACTGTCAGCGTTTTTCGTTTGTAAACGATCCTAGATTTTCCACAACCATCTCCAATCACGCTTTTATATATACATTCACCTCATCTTTTAACACCATACCGTCCATTACCCCTCTCGTTTCAGCTCTCAGGCACTCAGAGATCTGGTGTTATCACTTCTTCCCTTTTTATATACCATTATTCCCCTCAATCGATCGACCAGTGCGAGGAATAGATAGACAGAGCTGCAATCAGAAGATATATAGGAAGCAGCTTGAAAGCATCAATGGGGAATCATCTGTGCGGGGCTAAACCGTCCAAAACCACCGCGGTAGCGAAAGTTATAAGGTGGCCCTATGGCGGCTTCGAAGATTTGAGGGAAGCAACAAAGGTGGGAGAGCTGATGGTGCACAATCCCCAGCAATTCGTATGCGATTTCAGAGATCTCCAAGCAGGGCGTCGCATCGCAGCACTCCCTGCAGAAGAAGATCTGCCGTTGGGAGGCATCTACGTTCTCCTCCCAATGCAAAAATATTTGCTTCGCGTACTGTCGCCTTCCGATATGACCACCCTTAATTTGTTATCATTTCAATGCAATTCCACCCATATAAAGCTCTGTTCCAACTCCAAGATTTTTCCTGCACTCGGCACCGGCAATTCATATGAATATTTTTCAGAGAAACGGAGTGACGGAAGACAAGATCAATTAAAGGTGTAGGTAGCAGACTTGAAGGTCGTGGTGCCAAAGTTAGACATAGATGAAAACGAAGACTAGCCAATAGTGATGGGTTTAGCGAGCATAGGGTAAAAGGGTTTAGGTTTTGGAAGCCATCGCTGGAGACAATAAAGGAGTCCCCGCGTGTTTGCAAACCCTAAAAGCTCTGCATGACCTGAACATATTGACCTTGATATTGCGCTAATTGGGCTAATACCCCGAATTTCCAAGGCCATCGATAGTAACATTGGATATTTCCGCCCATCTCAGATTGTGTATAGAAATTATAAGATATCCCAAAACAATACAGTGTTGAAGTTTATGACAAAGATAAATTCCAGAACAATGGGCAAGGATGTTTCTAGGAATGTGGATATGATTGGGTTCGGTCGGGGCTGTACGATGGTCATACTGCAACTTCAATGTTTCGCACATACAGCATTCCTGTACGCCTCGGATAAGTTCAGTCCATTGCGAAACAAAATAGTTTGGGCCGCGGCCCATCCGAACATCTTAAAATAAAATATTATCGACCCAACAACAAACGTTTCAAGTTTTACGAAATGTTACATGATATGAAATTAACCACATCGACAAATTTTAGACATGTCTAAAAACTAAAAATTTAATCTATAAATCATAAGCTTGTTTTAGAACTCCGTAGAAAAGAACGCAATCCAACTGATCCGTATACAACTATGTTTTTCATGGTATAACATCACTGGATGACTTCAAAATTTTAAGTAGACCCAAACTTACTATATATTATTCAATGTATTTTACCATTCAATTTTATATAAACACTTTATATCATTACCCTATAATTGAATTTGGTATACTAATTGTTTCTAATATTGTAAATTACAAATATGTATTCATATGTGATATTTAACTTAGTTATTTTATATGTATATATGAATATTGGTTAAGTTTTAATTATTTTGCAATTTTATTAAAAGTTTAGATAAATTTTAGTAAAAAAAGATTATTTTTTATTAAATATATTTGATTAATATAAAATATATTTTGAACTATCATGTTTTTTAGAATTTTTAAAAATCTTAAATTTCTAACAACTGTAAATATTATTTAATGTTGTTATTGGTTTTTATATAAAATAGCTTTATTTATCATGTACATGTATGGTTTCAATGTTTATGTAATACTTATTAATGTAGTACTTTATAATTATGGTTTATACTATATGTAATTTGGTATATGTATATTATAGAGGTTGGTTAATCTATTTGCAATTTTTTTGAAAACAAGTTGAAGATGATGGTTTTTATAAAATTATTAATTTTTTTTATATAATTATTTTTGTTAATTAAAATAGAATTTTGAATAGAATTTTAAAAATCTTAACTTTTTATAATTTTGACTCTCAAACTTATTATTTTAACGATTTTATTAGTTTTTATATAAAAAATATCTAAATATGCATTTAAAAAAATAAAATTTCAAATATTTCAAATACTTTTATTTAATTTAAACCATATTTAGACCACAATTATTTAATGTAAACAATGGTGTACATAAGTGCATTCACAATTATGTATATATTCAACCTAGTACCATTAATTTATGCATGTAATTAATTTCACAATTACAGCTACATATTAAATAATGGGTTAATAATTGATTAATAATTATAAAGTTAAAGT
>APFE030614419.1:0-31425 GCA_000404065.3 Pinus taeda
AACTGTTATACATACTGACCATCAGCCCTTATAGTACTTGCAATCACAAAGCAAGTTACAACAGTCACGACCCTTCAGATGGATGGGCTTCTTGCAACAGTTCCATTTGGTAATAAGGTACAAGAAATGTACTCTGAATAAAGTTGTTTATATGCTTTCAAAGCCTATTATTGGTGTTGTTACTTTACTTAAGAATGATTCCATTGTACATGATAATTACATAGAACAGTATGCATCCGATGATGACTTTAAAGATGTGTATGTTAACTTGAGTAAAGGGAATCATGTAGAGGAAAATGACTATCACATGCATAACAATTTGTTGTTTCATTTGGGAAATTTGTGTATACCACAGGGGGAGAGAATAAATGTCATAAGAGAAGCTCATTCTTCTCTTATTGCTAGCCATTTTGGTGTAAGCAAAACAGTTGCACATCTACAGAGGTATTGTTATTGGCCTCACATGGTAGATTCTGTTTCAAGGTTCATAAGAGGTTATTCATTATGTGCTACAAGCAAGCCTAGTAATAGGAAGCTTGGCTTGTATACTCCTTTGCCGGTACCTTCTAGACCATGGGAGAGCATCTCTATGGATTTTGTAGGAGGTTTGCCAAAATCTAGAAAGCAGCATGATTATTTATATGTAGTAGTTGATCGTTTCAGCAAAATGTGTATACTTATGCCTTGTAAGAAAACTATAACTGTTGAAAAAACTGCTGAATTATTTTTTTATCATGTATGGATTCACTTTGGTTTTCCTACTTCCATTATTAGTGACAGGGATTCCAGATTTGTGGGGAATTTTTAGTCCAACCTATGGGAGGTGATGGACACAAAGTTGAAAAAAAGTACTACTTTCCATCCGCAAACAGATGGACAATCGAAGTTGTGAACAGAACCATTGTGCACATCTTGAGAGGATATTGCAGCAAGCATCCCAAGCTTTGGGATGAACATTTGTACTACATACAACATGCTTACAACCGTGCCAAACACTCTTCCACAAACACCTCACCGTTTGAAGCTTGTTTTGGTTACTTGCCCAAATCACCTCTTGATTTCATTCTTGAGAAAGATGTTGCCATTGAGGGACATAGTGATATTGACAAAGCTCATTCATTCATTGAAATAATTCAGCAAATACATCAGCAAATTCAAGAACAGCTTGAGAAGAGTCAAGGAAAGTACAAGGAAAGACATGACAAGCATAGAGTTGATCACAAGTTTCAAGAAGGGGATGAGGTATGGCTGTACATTAGTAAGGAAAGGATGCAAGGAGAAGGTAAAAAGCTGAAGCCTATTCATTATGGTCCATTCAAAATCCTCAAGAAGGTTGGAAATAATGCTTTTCAATTAGATTTGTCTTCCTACATGCAAATGTATTCTATTGTTAATGTGGAGAACTTACGTTTGTATGAACCTCCTTTGATCGCTGATCATGAAAGCGTTGTTCGCCTGCCATCTATAGAAGATTTCTCGCCAGAATTCTTAGATGAGCTGAAAGAAGATACAATCCTTGACAGAAGGACATGCACTTCAAGGAGGGGCAATGTAGATTATGTTCAGGTTGGTTTCAAAGGCAGCAAACTGAAAAAGGAAAAGTGGATGGAGGTGGATAGAGTGAGGGCATTGTACCCTCACCTCTTTAATAGGTAGTTGAAAGCTTTTGGGGTCCAAAAGCTTCCCAATGGGGAGGCGTGATCAGGGGCTCATGTCCCAAGTGTCGTAAAATGCTCAAAAATGAAAGTGCTCAGAATTAGCTTAAACCTAAACAACTAGATAGAGCTCATCCTCTTGATTCCAGTGCCGTAAACGGTTCGAAAAACGATCGCCATATGAGAAAGTTATGACAAAAACAAAATCACCCAATAACCCTTAATTTTTTAATTTTCAAAAAAAAAATTTAAAAAAAAGAATATTTCACAGAATATTCCTTGGAATATTCCATGGAATATTCCTTTTGAGCAAACCAATCAGCAGCTTCCACATGGCAAGCTCAAAAGCTGCCACGTGGCCCAAGGTGACATCAGCAAGGGTATGTGCGTTTCTTTTAAAAAATTGGTCGGATTGTGGTTTGAACACAAGACCTGTGTTCTATAACTTCCACGCCTTACCGTTAGGCCCGTGAGGCGCTTCTTGCTATATGGGTGGAAAAAAGGGTTTAAGAATTTTAAATTTGCATGGGCGGGAAATGAAAGGGGTCAGCCCCCCATACCATATGACCACCGCCCGGAACCATGGGCTCCGCTCAAACCGCCGGCACGTAATCCCATGCAAACAAACCGCCCGAATTTTTTGGTCACATGCCCATTAATTACAAGTAGTTAGACTGGTGGATTTTTGGCGAAGCGCCAAATTTGGGCGGTCCCGCCATAATTGGCGAAGCTAACTGGCCGTAACTAAAGTTAGTTGGAGTTTTTTTAGGGAAACTGGCAGTTGGGAGTAAATAGCCATAACTTTGTTTAGGAAAGGCGGTTTTGGACGAATTTCTTTTTTATTTTGGGTATTTTAGACCTTCTGAAGTGATTGGCATAGGTCTTACAACATTCTGAGTTCATTTGCAAAGGTTTTGGAGCCGTGGAAGTTCTAGGAGCCACCAGGGCCCAGTATTGTGGGAACTGTATAGGGGTGCAGGTATCCATTGGAGGTGAACCAGCAGTCAATCCTAAAGGATTCAAGTGTTTTGAATCCGTTTTTACAGTCTATTCCACCTGTAGATACTTCTATTTAGCTGTATATTCATTTTGAGCATTTAATTAAAACAAGGACAGGCCCATTTGGGATCCTTAGACCCAGCAGACGTAGCCCAGGAGGGGTGAACTGCTTCATCAACTTCTTTTGCATCTATGGTTGATTTATTTTGCAGAACAAATTCATTTTAATGTGTTAAACAGTAAAAGGAAATAATTCTGCTATGCTTAAAGGGATCATGAACAACTGAAAATTTCATTTGTTTCTTTACTGTAAGACATGGGCATCTTTTAAACATGTTTATTACTGAATTGAATACCTTGCAAACCATTTACAAGTAGTTTCAAATTCAGATCACCAGTTAACTTGGCCACCTTTGTTCAGTCAACAAAGACAAAACAATTGGTCCTCCCACACGTGGCAGTAGTCAAGTAAAAAAAAAGAGGAGGACGAAGGCAGTTAAGGCTATGGATGCCTGAAGTGGGAGTTGATTATGAGGATAGGGGAATGATGAGTTGGTAGTGGGGACCAACAGTCAAAAAATAGAAAAAATAGTACCTTGACTACCAGCACACCACCTCACTCAACTCGACCATAAGAGGAAATAATCATTGATCCCCATGCACCCATGCATTCATCTCCTCGAGGCTCACTCTACCAAAATCGCTCTCGTACCCAAGAAACCTACAGAAGAGAAAATTTCCATCTTTCTCCTATGCAAGACTTCCTACAAGATCACACAGGACTTCCTATAGGATTACATAGGAATCCTACAGGATACAGTCTACAGGATTAGCCGAGAGCAGTTTCAGAAGGGAAAATACAGGGGTTGGCTACAACAAACACCATGAGGAGGTAGGCTCTGCATTTCCTTCCATTTTTCCAAGTGAACAGAACAGAAAAATCTCCTAGTTTGAGTGAATTTGATAGTTGTGTAAAGGGGTTGTCTCCTCAAGTATTTCAGTCACATTTCCTCCTGCATTAAAATTTGTATCAACCATCACTTCTCCTCGAAATTCACCAGAGAAAGTGATAGGGGGGTTGAATAGAAGGGAGGCCATTAACACTATGAGGATTCACCAACACCCTCCTGTGTTAGAAATATTCATGAGGCATAATTAGATGGGGTATTTTGAGAAATTGAGGGGGTATGATGATGAAGTGGCCCGAGATTTTTCTCTCTCCCTCATTCCACTAACCAGAACCCATGACATTGTTGTGGTGAGAGGCCTCTCCATAGAGCTCAACCCTAAACTCATAAGCAAAATTACCACACTTCCCCTATGAGTGCCTTGGAGAAAGGAAGACAAGGGAGATATCCAGACTGCCAAGAAGAAATTCTTTTTAGAGGGAGAGGAGCCCATTGTGGACAAGAATGGAGTAAGGAGAACAAGCCTACCATACCCCTGGAATGAGGTAATGTTAGGCCCCTATACTACTAGTGTAACCCCTTATTGTTATTAGTACAACCCACTTATTATATTGATGTACCCATGTAGTGCCCATATTGTTACTATTGGGCCCCATAGAAGCCCACTATTATTATTATTGTGCCCTTACATTATTATTGTTATGTCGGCTCTGGTTATGTTATGATACAAATGAAAAGACCTCCTTTCTATATATAGGAGTCTAAGGGCTCATAACATAATCAGAGCCGACATAACAATAATAATGTAAGGGCACAATAATAACAATAGTGGGCTTCTATGGGGCACAATAGTAACAATATGGGCACTACATGGGTACATCAATATAATAAGTGGGTTGTACTAATAACAATAAGGGGTTACACTAGTAGTATAGGGGCCTAACAGGTAAGCTACCAACTTATAAAATACATATCATGTGAAGGTAGGTATAGTGTGGTTTATGGTTATCACTTAAGGCTCCTTGAAGAATTGAGATTTGGAGCAGAAACACCTCCACACCACAGGCTCAACATACCATACTTCATTCTGCAATCATTGATAGATACAAGCATAAAGTTGTAGGAGGGGAACCCCCAATAGTTATCCCACCATGGGTTAATTAGAATCATCATAGAATATGCCCTCAAAAACCTTGGAATTTCTATCCAATTCGATATTTCCAGAGACATGTAGACATAGGAGGATATCAAAGCCCTCACATATGATATTAGCCCCACTGTCAATGAAAAGGATGAAGAAGAGACAAAAAAAGATGGAGAAGAAGCAGAGAGGGATGAAGAGGAAGAGAAAGGGAAAGAAGATGATGAAGAATCAGAGGAAGATGTGAAGGAGGAAACTTATCAACAAGATGAGGATATAGAAGGAGAAGAAGAAGGGAAATGCATAGGTAAAAATGGCAATGGAAAATAGGGGGCAAAAGACAAGGAGGAGTCACCTAGGGTGTCTCCAGAACCCACTGAGAGAGGGGCAGCAGTTGCCCTCACTTCCCTTAGCACCCCTATCAAAAAAAAAGGCAAACAATGGAGACAAACCCCCTTATACTTCAGAACAAGGAAAAGTACAAGGATAAGGTAAGGAAAATCATAAACTCCAATGAAGGTTCCCATTGTTATTGAGGACTCACCTAAACCGCATGAGAAGATGGCTTCTCCTATAAAAAATCAAGAAGAAGGATCCTCAGCACAAACCTCCCCTAAGTCTCCTATCACCTATGTGAGAAGGCATGTAACCAGGTCTACCTCATCCAAAGGAAAAGACATCCTACAGGATACATAGAAGGACCTACAGGAATTAGAGGAAGTCCTACAGGAAACTCTGCTAAACCTACAGGAAACTCAAAAATTGAATGAGGAAAGAAGTAAGCAGCCAAAAACAAAGAGAGAAGACCCAGAGCTAAGGGAACCTAGTCCTCAACCTAACCTTGACTCCTACTACAGATTTATTTTGGGGGGCAAGGTCATTCCATAAAAATTTTCCATTCCATTATTCTTTGAGCTTGAGAAAGAAAGAGCCAGAACTCATAGATGGATGTAGATTGCCAAGTCCAAGGGAGTGGAGGACATTTTTCACATGGAGGAGAAGCGCAAAGAGATGGGCAGGGAAATAAGTACCTTGAGGGACAGAGAGGCCATCATGAAGACTCAGTTGGAGGTAGAAAATTCATGGTTGAAAGGACAGCTGCAAGAAACAGAGAATTAATTGGCATCCATGGCCAGCCTATCTTTGGAAGCAATCCAGTGTAGGATGCCAGCTAATTCGTATGCATTATACCTTAAGGAACAATGGTTGCACTTCCAAATCATGACCCTAGCACAGAGAGGCACCATGCCATTCCAGGATTATAGACAGATCATTGATCTCTGTGATCAAATTACATTAGAGGATAGGGCTAAGATGTCTAATTTATAATTGCATAACTTGGCTTTCATAGATATGAATGTATGGGACCCTATTGCAAAGCTAGGGGATTTATAGTTGTTGGCTTTGGCATCATGGATGAACCATGAGGAAGCAAGGGCTACAGAAATGAAGAGGATATTGGCAAGGGAACAAAAAAAGCCTCTTATGATCAGAGCCAAGCAGTCCAATCCAATGGCTATCATTAGCACACAAAATTTAATTGCAAATGATCCTCAACTTTCACCCAAGTATCTTGCTGCCCAAGAGCAATCCATTACACATTTTGAGGACATGTTCAAATTGTTAGGGGATGACAACATGAAATATTTCCTAAGGAGAACGAATACTTTTCCATACAGTTTGAAGATCAAAGAGTACCACTCTCCTTAAATGATGAGAGAAGCAATGAACAGGACAGCCATGTATAAGCAATCCATACAAAGGCTCAAAGTCAATTGGATTGGCTTGAGACTCAGTCCACCATTGCTCTTGGGGATGTTAGAGGAAGGAAGGAAGAAGAATAAAGAAAGCAGCAGCAGGAGGTAGAAAATAAGGCAGGATTCTATGCACAAGAAGTGGAAGCCACAGCAAAAGCACGGGATGTCAGGGAGGCCACTGGAGCTATGAAAGACATGGATATTGATTAAGTTGCTTAGAGGATGAGCAACACTTTTAGTAGGGGGGTGATTGTGAGCCTCATCATTGGGTAATTATATGGGCCTTAATTCACCTCCTAGCTAGTCAATTCAACTCTTCTCACAATTTATTACACGTTTTGATTATATTTTGTGTAATGAGATGAGTTAATGTGAGATATTATGTCTAGTGGACTAATATACATTGAATGCAGGTTTGGAAGTGAAAATAAAGGAATTTTGGAAACAAAAAGGTTTGAAACTCAAATGGGACAAGGGAGAGAAATTGTAGGAGGTAAATCCTCCTCATTTACTCCTCCCCCATTCGAATATTCCTCCATTAATCACACCATCTTGGGGTGCAATCAGCCAAGTCATGAAGATCAAAAGGTAGCTGAGAAAGTAATAGACAAAGATTTAGTTCAGCTCAAGTTTGGTAGTCGAGCCTCCCTATATTTAAGGAATTCATTGCGGACTTCAGTTGTATAAGTAAAGAGGCCTAGAGCCTCATTAGGATTCAAATTTTTGTTGTAAAAGCACTAGTTATTTTCGAGCTCCAGACTTGTGGAAGACATTGATGTAATTTTATGTTTTGATAATGAAAATGAGATTTTTCTTGATCCAACACTAAGTTAACTAAGAGGGTTGAAGCTCTTGGGTTAGATCCCAACCCTAGCAACAAATTCTCCTCTTCTTGTATTTGTATGCTTGGCTTAGCTTCACAAATTCATGGTTAAATTGTCTCTAGAAGTATTTCATTGCAAGTACTATGGATTTGATTAGTTGTTTATTAGTTTTCTTCCATTTGTGCTTTACTTTAGTAGCAGGTTAAAAGGGATAAAAGGAGCACCACAAAGTTGTCATTAGGTGTCTTGGCCTCACCTCTTCCATTAGGGATCATGATTTGACAAAAAGACCCTTATGCAGCCCCAAAAAGACATATTTCCATTTTCTCATAAGATTTAGAGTTTGTTATACTTGAACCAGCATTTTATCATTTTTGCAAGTCTAGTATTTAATTACCATCTCTTCCATCTTCAGTCTTATAGTAGATCTTATCCATGATTCCATTTTATTCATCAATTTTCCTCATGCATGAAGTAGATAGCTAGTTCATTAAATTTTGCTTTTCTAGCTTGTTAGAATTCTTCTTGTTTACATGACTTTTTGGCAATTATAAATGTTTGATGCAGAAAAGGTGCTTCAGAAATATAAAGAGATCTCATAGCAGGCAACCACCTTCCAACTTCATCCATCCATAATCATTCCTTTCTTTCACCAAGATCTTCACCAATCTCAACATTTTACAGAGAAATTCCTCCAAGCATGTTGAGTGAATCCAACCATCTCCCAATCTTGGTTTTGAGTTCTGAGTGATCCTAGGAATTTTCTTACTCCATTCCACCCATCCATCACCTTTCCTAAGCCTTCCATCACCTCCAACAACCATCATTTTTCTCTTAGCTATATCTTGTAGAAATACAGGGAATCCTGTAGGTTTCTAGTACATCTTGTAGGTTTTCCCATGGTGGCTTGTTTTGAGGCCGAAATGAGGGAAAACCTTTAGGAAGCCACACCAGGTCACCCAAAGGTCTCCCAAACCTTCCAAACATCTCCTAAACCTCCCAACCATCCATCACTAAGCCACCTACCACATCACCAAAAGAGATTAGGGTTTACACTTGATTTTCTAGAAAAATAATAAAAAGAACAAAACATATTTATTTCAGTCCTTTACATGCACAGTAGTGATGTTTGATGTCTTGAATTTCCATGCTTTAGACATTAGCATATCATACAGGTTATCTTGGCATTCTTGTAAAGCATAGTTTCACAGCAGTTAGTTAGACAATGTTGTGTTTTTAGTATAGGATTTCAATCATTTTCCTTATTTGCAATAGACAAGCTTTATCCTAGAGTAGATTTCTCT
Organism: Pinus taeda; assembly: GCA_000404065.3. Lineage (NCBI taxonomy): Eukaryota > Viridiplantae > Streptophyta > Pinopsida > Pinales > Pinaceae > Pinus > Pinus taeda. The sequence goes on from APFE030614419.1 coordinate 8,589, forward strand.
TTCTTTCATGAACAATCAAGCTTCTTCTAAATCCATAGAAGTTTGTCTTAAAAAACCTAGTGGTCTCTGACCAGCTAAACAATGAAAAAAGGTAGAACCATCGCTTTTACTTGTGTATACAGCACTGTCACCTCCAAGTTTATATGAACCCTGGATTGATAAAGTAAAGCTGGTAGCTCCGGGAGTTGCAGCATTCTTGCTGCAATACTATTCCTCATTAGCTACAGGAGGATCCTACTCTATAGAAGATTGAAGCAGATATCCCGGAGAAAGTAGAGGTAGCTCGATGAGATAAGGTCTACAGCGTGAACCTTAGCACCAGTGCAAAGGTTCACCAAATTACAGGAGGGAAAGCTCATCCAAAGAGAAATTGATGAGTTGCGTCGAAAGGAAGAAATCATATCTTCAAGGACTCAGCCCTGGGCAGATGAGGCAAGTCAATTGATGTTGTCAATACACAGTAAGATGAAGGCAATGCAAAAGACGTAGAGAACCGTGGGCCTTGCAGTTGAAGGCCCAACCACAGAAAAATTGGTTGAAGAAGTCTGCCAGGCCGATGCGCAGGGGCCAACAAACCTACAAGTGTTTAAGATTGAATTGAGTGAGTTGCAGGCAAAGATCGAGGTGCCACCAGCAGAGTGACTCGAGGATGAGTCATGACTTTGTGTTGGCAGCCTGTTGGGACATGGTCCCCTAGGGTCAATTTTGTAATAGCTTTTGTTATTTTTGTAAATTCTCCGCATTTTGAGGAGCAAAGCGCAAAGGTCGTTAGAAGTCAAACAGGCTTTAGGAAGGTCAAAACCCCTTAGTTTCTTAGAAGTTAAGTTGTTTTATGACCCACCATGGTTTAAGGACCATGATATTGTAATCGAAGAAGCTATAAAAAGGAGTCATGGAGAGTCATAGGGGATATCTATCCATTGAATATCTATGTATGAGCAAGTGATCTAAATTAGAAGAGTTTATTTTCTGTACTTAGACGAAGGGGAAGGCTCTTGCAGCTATGTGCGTAGAGACCTTGATAAGTCTGCAACTAAGTGCATGGGCACCTGCAGTTGTGTGTGCGGGTAAGAAATAGTTTGAGATAGAAGATCTGAATATAATAAATATTATTTTGAAGCAGTATCTGTGTATCTATGTGTTTATGTTTACTTCTTTAATTACTATGTATTCGCTATGTTTACTGCATTTATCATAAGAAACACTTAATGGATGTCTGAAAGTGGTAGATCTATTAGTTTACTTGATGTTATTGATCCGATAATGAGATCTAAGACAAATAATAAGGTATTACATACTTATGTGCATGGATTTGTCTATGACATTTTATGCAATGAATCGATAAGATTGTGAAATACATAGACAATGAATCAGTAAGAAAAAGATAATAGACAACACATAACACAACAAATTTAATGAGTAGTTCACCCAATACTCCTGGGCTACATCTCCTGGTCCAGCCTTCAGTGGTGACCTCTCTATTATGTCTTCAAGTAGAGTTTTTACAACAGTGGGCTCAAATTAAGCCTCACACACAATAGATACAACAACAAGAGCTTTACTTGAAACTCTCAAGTTTTCTTCAAGTACACAGACTCCCTCACCACTCTTTGTCTCTATCCTAACTCTATCTTGACATTTGCCTGCAATATTGCCTCCTTTGTTTTCTCTTTGTCTGTGGCTTTTAAAGCCAAAACTGCGATACCTGTTTGTTTCAGGTTCTCGGCTCTTAGTCTCCTTGGCTTTTGTTCGCTTTGAATCCCTCTTCTAGTGTTATACAATCATTGCATAATGCCTAAAGGGGAGGTGGCCACCTATTCTGTAACGTAAGAGTGCCTCAGGCCTCTGGAACTCCTGAATGAATCACTCTATGTTTAACACAGTCAAATGTATTCATGACTATGAAATTCCGCCAAAACACAGTTCAATTCATATTTCAAAAGTCCTTAAATCCACCCTATTCTCCTATCTGGTCCACCTGTAAGTCGCCATCGCATGTCGCAATGGCCTTGTTCTAAAGTTCCCCTTTGTATTTTTAAAATATGTTAAACTCATGAAAATACATTAGAATGGCTCTTCTCCGGACTTGAAACAATATACATTCCACTTTACGAACCATTTCAAGTCTGTCTTATCACATCATCCTTCATCCTTCGCATTTTGTTTAACAAACGAAAATCATGAAAATACATATAAAATTGCTTTGTCACGGATCTCAAATCTTATAAAATAATATCGATAAAACCATCGGGTCTGTTTCATCGTATCGCAGATGTGTATGCATATATGCCCTCTCCATGGTGTTGCTTCAATCGTGATTGCATATCGTTCGTGCCCTAGGCTGTTTGCAAGTGCTCTTTGTAATCACCGATAGCAATCCTATGATGCAACATGTGTCGTTGATCTACGTGATTGATCAATGGTCCTAGTTGACTCTGTTGGCCGTCGTCGCAAAGGTCATGTGGTTTGCACTGATACCTGCTATCTGCCTATGCTGATTGCGATTGCCAATCAGATATGGACCATTGTTCGACCAGATCTTACGGCTACTTTTCATTTATTTGTTCCGCCTCCAATACTCAGTTTTTTTTATGTTTTTTATGTATTTTTGCCTCCCGATAGTGGTCTTCAGGCTTTTTAACAGGTTTTCTCAAGCGATAATTTTGATCTTTTGAATAAATTTGAAGACTTAGAGAGTGTTCTTGGATCCATTTGGATCATGCCTTCCCACTGAAAAGGCTTTTGGACCACCAAAAGTTGGTTTTCAAGCATCGCTTAACTGAGGATACCGCTACCTCACTTGTCCAATCTCTATCCATTTGGCACTGCTAGGTTTTGAACCTTTGAGCCCAATTCTTAGGTATCCAACATCCCCTCTGCACGTAGTTTTCACCTTCCTGTCTAGAACTGTATCTTCCTACAGCTCATTGAGGTATGCAGGCAATAGATCATCAATGGAAGGCAATTGACTTTGCTCTTTGAGATCTTCAATTAATGAAGGTTCAAACAATCTTAAGTTTTCTGCATTTACCATTGAATAGATATGCATGTATGCTGGCAGATCAAGGCAAAAAATTTTCTCACCAATTTTCTCAAGTACCTTAAAATGCCCATACCTTATTGGCTTCAACTTCTTTCCTTCACCTTGCATTCTGTCCTTGTTGATATACAACCAGACTTGATTGCCAACTTGGAAGTTGTGCTCCACCCAGTGTTTATCATGCCTTGTGTTGTACTTGGCTCGGCTCTTTTCCAGCTATTCTTGCACTGCCTGGTGAATTTCTTGGATCTGCTCTATGAATCTGGTTGCTTTGTCCACATCACTGTGTCCAGCAACTACTATGTCTTTTTCAAAGACAAAATCCAAGGGAGACCTTGGTATAAAACCAAAACGGGTCTCAAAAGGAGATCTCTGTGTATAAGAATGTTTAGCATGGTTATAAGCATGTTGCACATAACATAAATGTTCATCCCGAAGCTTGGGATGCTTGATGCAATAACCCCTGAGCAACTGGATCAATGTCCTGTTGACTACCTCTATTTGGCCATCTATTTGTGGATGAAAGGTTGTGCTTTTTTTTAGTCTGGTGTCCATTAATTCCCACAAACTTGACCAAAACTTCCCAACAAATTGGGAGTCTTGATAAGATACTATGGAAGTGGGTATCCCAAAAGGCACCCAGACATTCTGGAAGAATAATTTTGCTATTTGTTCAGCTGTAATCTGTTTGTTACAAGGTATTAAAATACACATTTTGTTGAACCTGTCCACAATAACATACAAATAGTCATGAACTTTTCTAGATTTTGGTAGTCCTCCAACAAAGTCCTTGGAAACACTTTCCCAAGGACGAGAAGGGACTGGTAGTGGAGTGGACAAGCCTAGTTTTCTATTGTTGGGCTTGCTTTTAGCACACATGGTACACCCTCATACATATCTAGAAATTGTTTCATGTGTTTTTGGCCAATAGCAGTATCTTTGTAGCTATGCAACTATTTTACTTACCCCAAAATGACCTGATATCATAGAAGTATGTGCTTCCCTAATTATGTTGAATCTTTTAGTTTGTGGGATGCATAGCTTTCCCAAATGATACAAGAGTTATTCTTTAACATAGTAATCTAACTCTTCTACCTTTTTGCCATTACTTAAAGTTGCATATACATCCTTAAAGTCTATATCTTGAGCATATTGTTCAATGTAGCTTTCATGCATTACTGAGTTATGCTTAAGTATAGTAGATGCATTTATGATTGGTCTGGACAACATATTTGCAACTTTATTGTGTATGCCCTTTTTATATCTGATGACTAAATGAAACTGTTGTAGGAAACCCATCCACCTATAGTGTCTTGATTGCTGCAATTTAGTTTGTGAGTGCAAATACTGAAGTGGCCGATGATCAGTATGTATAATTGTTTCTTTGCCCATTAAGTAATGTTTCCACTTTTTTACACTCTGTACTAATGCATATAATTCTTTATCATATGTAGGATAATTAACTATTGTAGAATTAAAAGTCTTAGAATGGTAGCATATGGGTTTACCATGTTGCATCAACACTGCTCCCATGGCATAGTTACTAGCATCAGTTTTAATCTCAAATGGTTGTTGAAGATTTGGCAATTCTAGTACTGGTGTTGTACTAATTTTTTATTTCAAGGTGTCGAAGGCTTTCTGTTGTTTGCCTCCCCACTGAAACACCTTGTTCAATCCTGTTAAAGCATGTAAGGGAGCTGCAATTAAGGAAAAGTTAGCAATAAACTTTCTCCAATATTGTGCTGCTCTTAAGAAGCTTCTAACTTCTATAGTAGATTTGGGCTTAGGCCAGTTTACAATGACTGCAACCTTAGAGGGATCTATCTTCAATTCACCACCCCCTACAATATAACCCAAATAATTCAAAGATGTTTTACGAAATTCACATTTTGATAATTTAACATAGAGATTTTCTTCCTTCAAAACATCTAGAGTCTGCTTTACTTGCTTTAAATGTTCTTCCCATGTTTTACTGAATACAAGAATGTCATCTAGATCCACAATTACAAAACCATCAATAAAAGGCCTGAGTACATCATTCATAACTCTCATGAAAGTGGCAGGAGCATTAGTTAAGCCAAAAGGCATAACTAGCAATTCACACAGCCCTTGCTTTGTTTTGAAAGCAGTCTTCCATGCATCTTGCTCTGCTACTCTGACCTGATGGTAACCACTATGCAAGTCCAACTTGGAAAAGTAAACAGCTTCCTTCAACTAATCCAATAGATCATCAATGCGAGGAAGGGGATAATGATTCTTGATCATTATTTTATTCAGTGCTTGGTAATCAATGCACTTCCTCCACGAACCATCTTTCTTCCTCACCAACACGATTGGAGATCTGCATGGTGATGTGCTTGGTCTTATGAACCCTTTCTCGAGCAGCTCCTATACCTGATTCTTTATTTTGGAATTTTCTAAAGTGGATAACCTTTTATACCTGTGGTTTTGATTGTTGTTTTGTCACCTAAGTCTGACCCAAATCTTTCTATACAGCTGCAGCACTCCTATTCTTTTTTCCATCGAACTTCTTGGGTTTCAACTTCGGATGAAAATACCAACAATGTCCATCATCTTGTCCATCCTTCTTGCAGTGAGTGCATGAAGGTTTGGCCTTCTGTACAGAATTTGCCTTCCTTTCTTTCCATTTCTGCTTCCTCTTTTCCTTGTTCTTGCTTCCAGTGGGTTTTTATGATCCCACAATCTCTGGGTTCACATTCTTGCCTCTAGCCTCTAGGTGGGTAGCCTGAACAGATACCTCATCTATGCTAGTAGGGTTCAACATGAGAATAGTGTGCCTCAAATAGTTGTGTAGACCACCTATATACTTGAGCAAAGCTTCAGGTGAGTCTAAAGAAATGCCTAGAATCAAAGCTCTTTTTCTAAATTCTTGGGTGTAGCTCTGTACACTTTGACCTTTTAATTGGTGAAGAGTTTTCCAACTCATCATAGCTTTCCGCATATAAGCTAGTGGATAGAATTTTTTCAATTGCAGAAACAAATTCACTCCAGACAGAAACAATTTTACCATGCTTCTTCAAGTCAGCTTGTGTCCTGCCTTCCCACCATACCAAGGCAGTTCCTCCAAGGTGTAGGCTGGCCAGCTGAATTTTACTCCTATCTAAATCAATATTCTGCACCCTGCAATACACATCAATCTGTATGATCTAGTTATCTAGCTTCTCTACATTTAATTCTCCATCATATATTGGCAAAACAAATTTAACATATAATTTAATCAAAGATGTTTTCTTCTTTTTATTTTCAAGGCTATCAAGAGGTGTGGATAGAGGAGCCACTTTTCCTTTCCCTTTGCCTTCAGAATGGACATCTATAAGAGATTCTTATGTTCCTTTGTCTTGTTTGGAAGTGGAAGAATCTTGACTTCGACCTTTCTTAGATTCTCTATACATTTCTTCTACCATGGCTCTCATGGTCATGAAACTGTCCATGAACTAAGAGTCTGATTCCAAGGGATTTTCTTCTACCATTTTCCTCCTAGGGTAGACTCTACCGATTTCTGGGTTAGTTTCAACCAATTCTCCTTCTCCTAATTTAAGCTTTGACCTAGTTATCATTCACCAATCTAGCACAAGCTTGCCTAACCTTAGTAAACCTAAAGCTCTAATACCACTTTATCTGATAATGAGATCTAAGACAAATAATAAGGTATTATAGACTTATGTGCATGGATTTGTCTATGACATTTTATGCAATGGATCGATAAGATTGCGAAACACACAAACAATGAAGCAGTAAGAAAAACATAATAGACAACACATAACACAACAAATTTAATGAGGAGTTCACCCAATACTCCTGGGCTACATCTCTTGGTCTAGGCTTCAGTGGTGGCCTCTCTATTATGTCTTCAAGTACAACTTTTACAACAGTGACACACAATAGATGCAACAAAAAGAGTTGTACTTGAACCTCTCAAGTTTTCTCCGAGTACATAGACTCCCTCAACGCTCTCTATCTCTGTCCTAACTCTGTCTTGGCATTTTCCTGCAATACTACCTCCTCTGTTTGCACTCTGTCTGTGGCTTTTAAAGCCAAAGCAGTGTTTCCTGTTCATTTCAGGTTCTCGACTCTCAGTCTCCCTAGCCTCTGTTCGCTTCGAATCTCTCTTCCAGCATTATACAATCATTGCATAACACCTAAAGGGGCGGTGGCCACCTATTCTGTAACGTAAGAGTGCCTCAGGCCTCTGGAACTCCTGAATTAGCCACTCTCTATTTAACACAGTGAAATGTATTCACGACTATGAAATTCCGCCAAAACACATTTCAATTCATACTTCAAAAGTCCTTAAATCCACCCTATTCTCCTATTAGGTTTGTCTGTAAGTCACCATTGCATGTCACAATGGCCCTGTTCCAAAGTTCCCCTTTATATTTTTGAAATATGTTAAACTCACGAAAATACATTAGAATGGCTCTTCTCCGAACTTGAAACAATATACATTCCACTTTACAAACCCTTTTGGGTCCGGCTTATCGCATTGGCCTTCATCCTTCGCATTTCGTTTAACAAGCAAAAATCGTGAAAATACATTAAAAATGGCTTTACCGCAGATCTCAAATCTTATAAAATAATGTCGATAAAACCATCTGGTCTAATTCAACAGATTGCAGATGTGTATGTGTATATGCCCACTCCATGGTGTTGCTCCGATGCGATATCGATGTGATCAATCACAATCGCATATCACTCGTGCCCTAGGCCATTTGCAAGCACTTTTTCTAATCACAGATAGCAATCCTGCGATGCAACATGGGCCATCGATCTGCGTGCTTTATTGATGGTCCTAGTTGACTCCGCCGGTCATCGTCGCAAAGGTCATGTGGTCTGCACCGATTCCCATTGTCTGCCTTTGCTGATTGCAATTTCCGATCAGATCTGGACCGTTGATCGGCCAGATCTGACGGCTACTATGCATTTATTTGTTCCACCTCTGATACTTTGTTTTTTTTTATGTTTTCTATGTATTTTTGCCCCCCGATAGTGGTTTTCAAGCTTTTTAATAGGTTTTCTCAAGCAATAATTTTGATCTTTTGAATAAATTTGAAGACTTAGAGAGCGTTCTTGGATCCATTTGGATCAGTTATGAATGTTTAAAGAAATCGGCGTATGGTTACAATTTGTTATCTGTAAGTTGTTGTAATTTCTGCGGTTTAAGGATTATGGTTTGTGAAGGTATGAATAAAGCCCTAGAAGTAATATAAACCCATCACACAGACCTCTAGATGTAGAAACCTAGTTCTTTCATCCCCTAATACTACCTTGTGTGAGACTGCAACCTGGGCTATGTGGGTTGTTGCCGAAAGGGCCAACAGTGTAGGGTTTTGTTGGTTGGCACAACTAACTCTGAACCTGGGTCCAGACCCCCTCAAGCCAACAATGTTTTGAGAGAGACAATGATGAGTGTGTCTATAAACCATTGGTCTTGCCATCATTATGCTCTGAACTTCTGGAGAGATAGATTTGTTAGTCAAGCCCTTGCTATATAAGAGTGTTGGTTGATATGATGCTATACAAATGAGTTACAAATTTGAATTCTTCTGTAACATCCCTCATAAAAATTCCATGTAATCAAAGTTAAAAACAGTAACCATGGATGAATGGGACACTTATTCTGAGTTGAATGTTGGGAAATACATCCTAAGGGTTGTTCATTTGGTTTTTTATGGCTAAAGAAATTGGCAAAGGCAATGGATAAGGCTTTAGAAGGACAAAATGGAATTTTTGGCACAATTATTTATGTAATTATGGAAATTAGGAGAAAAAGGAGGTGAAAGGTCACGGGTTACATGTGAGGAGGAAAATGAAGGAAAATAATAGAAAATGAAGAAAATAGAGGCCTCATTAATAAAAAGTCTTATGAGGATAAGTTGGTAACCTTTTGTTAGTTTAGCTTTGGAGCTCTTTCATTATTATCTCTCTCTCTCATACTCTTGGACACTTAGAGTTTTCTTGGAACACTTCGGCATTGGAGGAAGAAAGCAAAAAGGAAAAAGGAAGCAAAGATCAAGCAAATACAGCAGACTTCGTTACAGGTATCAACTTGCATGTGTATTTTCATTGCTACATTTGGCATGCATGGGATTGCATGTGTTTATTTTCTACCATGGCATGGGTTTTGCACAGAGTGACATTATTTTCCACCTAGCCTTTCTATTTTCTAATAGCTTTGATGGGATGGGTTCTTTCATTCGGTTTATGTAGGGTGGATCTCGGAATTGACAAACACATGGTGTAGTGGTCCCTGAACTAGACTGAGGATGTACGAAGCCACTAGCCTAGTAACCCTTGAACCAAACTGTGGGTTGTGGTAAATCCATATCGTGTGCCTAGATGGGCCTAGGAATCCTTGTCGGTGAATGGCAAGATATAAACTAAAGCTAAGAGGTGGAATTCTTCTCAGTTGGGCCTAGTGATTCTTGGATGGAATGCAAAGTAAATCCTGGAGAGTATGTCTCGGTGTAGGGCTTAGTGATCCATGGATTTGACTGCGGATGTACAATAAAGCCTAAGACTAGAACACACTCAATTTCCTCACAATGTAGGTGGAATACACTAGTGGCATCAACATTGATGAGTGTTACTTTATGTGTTCTATGAGTCCCACATTCATGCTTGGAACAAGTCACGGGGTTGATTGGCTGAAGAGAGACTTGGCTCAGCCAATCTATGGTCAAGTGGAACGTAGTAGTCCCATCTCTAGTTGGCTCATTGAATTGATTAATGAGAAATTCATTCCATTGGTTTTCATGTGTAAATGTAATTATGTATATATGGTTGTTTATGGCTCGTTGTTTAATGTATTTATGCTTCCATTATGCTGGTTATATGCACATTTTATGATAACAGCTATGTATGGATCTCAGCATGTTTTTACTTGTATATGAATCAATAATGTGATCCAAGTGGATATTGGTGGCCACCCAATTATTCCACTTGGACCCCCACCATTGTTTCTTTTATTTTTTCAGTTTCCTTAATTGTAGCACAGTTTACTATTTTTGGCAGTTGTTCAGGTCCTAAACTTTTGGATCCATTTAGAGGCCCTAAGCGACGTTTTTTTGGAAACTTGTCAGTGGAGAATATTAGTTTTCAACTTGATATTCATTGTCAATAGTTTTAGTCCTTGGATAGATATTTCTAATGAGGTATTATGTGCATGAAAGAGAGATCGTATGCCAAAGTTACAACCCCGGGAAGTTGATGTACCAATTTACCCCAATGGGGCCCATAGTTTGGTGTTTCATCTCCTAGGGTTAGGTTTTTGTATGTTTTGGGTTTTCCATTGTTTCTAAATAATAAATATGCTCTCAAGCCTCATTATTACATATTTCAGAGGCATGTAGCCACCACATATCTTCTCAGAGATAAGCTACCATCGTCCTAGCTAGTCTTATTTCCATTCTATTTGTAAGCATATTTTAGTATCTGATATTAATGAAATGAAGTGTTATTTCTGTTGCATCTCTACATTTATTGTTATATCTATAATTTGTTGTGTTCCTATTTAAATTTGAATAAGTGGTATTAGAGCAGTCTTCTCTTTCTCTATTTTTCTTTGCATGTCCCCAACGCGGTCAGGATATAAAGAGTTAGTGCTTGAACTAGTCGAACCTTTGCAAGACCAGCCTCACAAATCTTGACTGCCTGCCATGGCAAAAGAAAACAAAGATGAAGGGGTAGGAGATCCTTTCAAAATCTTGCTCGAAGAAGGCCTTAAGCGACAGTGGAACGTGATGATGGACAACTTCACCCAGATCCTTTAGCGGCTAGCCAAGGGCGACACATCTACTTCCAACGGCTACTCTGAAAGTGCCACACCCTTTAAGGTAGAAATTAACTTTGACATTACTGTATTTGGGGATTAGATAGATGTTGATGTTATAGATAAATGGTTCAATCTGCTAGAAGGATATTTTTCTGTCCATGATTTTTTCAATCAGGAAAATATTACTTTTTCTCTACTCAAAGTCGCCCCCCATGTCAAGGATTGGTGGGAAACCTACTGTGAAAAGAAGAATGAAAGTACACCCTCACAATTTTCAATCACACCCACTTGGGATTCATTCCAGGAAGCCATCAAGGAGCAGTACTGCCCTATCAAGAGCTATGAGGATAAATACATAAAGTGGACCACGCTGCGATATGGAAGGGACCAAAACATACTAGAGTTTATAAATTTTTTCATATCATTTGCACAAAGTTGGGTATCATAGATTCTAAGAAACCTTTGGTACTCAAGTACCACAGCTTCCTACACAGATAGATCTAGGATGAGATGGAGTTCCTGGACATCCCCTCACTTGGTACAGCGTACCGATACGTTGTTAAGATTGAGTAGAAGTTTAAACAGAAAAAATGAGACTTTGTGTCTGTGAACCCAAAGCAAAGGAAAGGCACCCCCAAAACACATAGCAAAGGGTAGAGCCAAGCTGGGGTGACCCAGTATAACCCATCAATTATACAAGCAAAGAACAACACCACAAAGAAAAATAAGGACATCAGAAAGTGTTATGAGTTCCATAAGGGCTCCACGCACAACACAAGTGAGAGTCAGGCCAAGAAGTCATTGGTGGCCGAGCTGAAGGCTTCTAAGTCTGATGCATGTTCCAACTCTGAGTCAGAACCTGACAAGAGGAATGACAAAGGGAAGTAGATCATTTACGCAGAGCCCAGTGCCACTGTGGAAACCACCAAGATCCATAAGATCGAGCCTGAAGATCTAAAAGAGGGGGAACGCCTATTCTACTCACAAATGTGGGTGAAGGGTTCTCCACTATATTCCATTGTTGATAGAGGGATCCAAATGAACCTCATTTCAGTAGAGTTAATGAATTGGATGACCCTACCGATTATAGCACATCCACATCCATACACCATCGGGTGGTTTCACCAAGGACACGATCTCAACCAATAGTGTCACCTTCCCTACAAAATCAAGCCCTTCATGGATGAGGTACTGTGTGATGTTTCTCCTCCTGAAGTGTGTGATGTATTATTGGGTCAACCATACTTACGGAAGTGGCATGTTGTATATGATTATAGACCCCACTCTGTTGTTATTTGTTTGGGTACTAAGTTATACAGGATACTGGAGGTAACCCCACCTACCGCCATCTCTTTGATCTCTACTAAGCAATGCAGTAAGGTCATTTCCCAGACAGATAAATTTGTTTTCTTATGAATTTTCTTTCAAATTAAGGGGAATTTTGTAGCCACATCCATGGCCCTTGGTAGGGGTTCCTCCAAGTAGCAGAAGCAGGTAGATACAGTTGTGGAAGAATACACGGACATCTTCTCCTCATCCAAAAGGGTACCCTTGCATGGTCAGGTCAAGCATCCAATCGATCTGATTTTCGGAGCACTTCTACCCAAGGGGTCGATATATAATCGCTCCATTCTAGAAAATGAAGAGATAAAGTGGAAAATCCAAGAGTTGCTCCAAAAAAGGCACATCCGACCAAGTTCCTCACGTTGTGGGAGCCTGATTGTACTTGTACAGAAGAAGGATGGGACTTGGAGGCTTTGCATTGATTATCAGGCACTAAAAAAAATCACTATCAAGAACAGGTTTCCAATCCCATGGATTAATGACCTGTTGGACCAAATCAAGGGGGCCAAGTATTTCAACAATATCAGTCTGAAGTCTAGTTATCACCATGTTCCAATTGAGCCCATAGATTTATGGAAGACCGCCTTTAAATCCAAGGAAGGGCTTTTTGAATGGTTGGTTTTTCCCTTCGAGTTGACAAATGCCCCTGCCATTTTTATGAGGCTAATCGATGACATCTTATAGCCCTTCACCAACTCATTCTTGGTGGATTATCTGGACGACATCCTCATCTTCAGCAAGAGTTGGGAAGAACACTTGCAACACATTCGGCAAGTCCTTCAAACCCTTCGACAGTGCAAATTGTATGCCAACTTGGAGAAATGTGCCTTTGGCATGAACCAAGTCCAATACTTTGGTTACACCATAGATGAGCATGGCATACATGTGGACCTGACCAAGATCCAAGTCATTCGAGATTGGCCATCCCTGACCACTCTAACGGAGCTTTGCAACTTTTTGGGCCTTGCAAATTTTTATCGAAGGTTCATGTTGGGATTCTCCCATATCACTTGGCCATTGAGTTAGATTACTAAGGGAAGGGAAAAACAAAATTTTCCTGATCTAAGTCCCAACAGAAGCCGTTCTTTGAGTTGAAGCACCACCTCTACTCTACACTGGTACTCAAACTGCTAGACTTACAGCAACCATTCAAAATCAAGACAGACATCTCATACTATGCCATTGGTGCAGTCCTCACCCAACACGAGCATCAAGTGGCCTATCATAGTGAGACACTTTCTGATACAATTCAGAAGTACCCCACCTATGATAAAGAGATGTATTCCATCATGCAGGCTTGTCGATAGTGGAAGCGCTACATTCTGGGGATGGAGACAATCATCCAAACCAATCACTCACCTCTTCAATTTATACAAACATAGGGGATGTTGTGGAATGATTTCCATCATAAATAATATACATATCAGCAACAATTCCACTTGGACATGAAATACAAAAAGGGAAGCACCAATCATGTTACAGACTGCCTCAGTCGACCCACAGTTGCAGCACTGACTACTGTTCTCAAATCTTATGGTCATGAGACCTATGGATGGCCGCAACTATACAAAAAGGATCCAAAGTTCACATCCACATACCAGATGCTAGTAGATGGAAAACAAGTTCCTGATTTTCACCTCCAGGATGCATTATTATGCTACCTAGGCCACAATTGTGTTCCTTCAAGTGAGAGTTCCAAGCTAATTTGTGAGACGCACTACAGTCGGGTAGTAGGACAATTTGGTGTGATTAAAACTGTTGTATTACAAAAGTAGTTTTATTGGCCCAAACTCACTCGATGCTAGAAAATTTATTAGATCCTATATTGCTTGCACCATCGCCAAGCCAATTATCAAGAAGCAAGGCCTATACACTCCTCTACCAACTCCCAGTCGGTTGTGGGAATCAATCTCCATGGACTATATATCATGCCTCCCTTCTACCAAGCATGGTAACAACTGTGTGTTTGTGGTCATGGACAGATTTTCTAAGCTGGATATATTGGCAGCCTGCAAGAAGAGTATCACAGTAGAGGACATTGTCAAACTCTTCTTTGAACGAGTATGGGTACATTTTGGGATCTCGCAAACCATTATATCAGATCAGGATAGTAGGTTTCTGAGTAGATTCTAATCAAGCCTCTAGACATGATTGGACACCAATCTCACAAAATTAACTACCTTCCATCCTCTAACTGATGCCCAAACGTGTACAACTCCAAGCATCCTCAAACTTGGGATGAGAGTCTTCCATATGTGCCACACGGTTATAATAGAGCTCCCCATAGCTCAACTGGTCATAGTCCCTTTCAAGTGGATCTCAGATTTCAACCATTGTGTCTAATTGATGTTGTCATGCCTCATGTGACTATGCAAACTGAATCCACACATATATTTTCTAAGGTTGATAAAGTGGTAGGATTTATTGAATGTATCCAACCCATCCACCAGTAGGTCTGTGAAATTCTGAAGAAATCAAATGCCAAGTACAAGAAATGACATAATCAACATTGGGTTCCACACAAGTTTCAGGTGGGAAACAAAGGCTGGTTACATTTGCATAAGGAACGCCTTACCAGATCCTATAAAAACCTAAGAACACTTTGATATGGTCATTACACCATTACCAAGGTTGTGGGAGATAATTCATTTGATTTTATCATTCCCCCATTCCTTGGCATGCACCTAGTGTGCAATGTGGATCGCCTTCAACCATACTTCCCACCATTGTTGGACACATCAGACATTGTAGAAAAACTAATGCCTACAGAGTTAAATCCAAACTGTATGGAAAAAGCCCCAACTAATCAGATCATGGACACATAGATCAAGAACACTTGAAAACAAAGGATCCAACTATATCGAGTTGTCAAAGCAGGCCAACTCCTTCACCAAGGCAAGTGGCTCTCTAGGGACCAAGTTCAACAGAAGTTTCCTCATCTCATCGAGGAACTCAATGCAATGGGGACCATTACTTCCTAAGGGGGGAGGAATGCTCCAGGTGGATATTGGTGGCCACCCATCTATTCCACTTGGATCCTCACCATTGTTTCTTTCATTTTTTCAGTTTCCTTAATTGTAGCACATTTTACTATTTTTGGCATTTTTTTGGGTCCTAAACTTCCAGAGCCATTTTGAGGCCCTAAATGACATTTTTTTGGAAATTCACCAACGGTGAATGTGAGTTTTCAACTCAATATTCATTATCATTAGTTTTATTCCTCGAATAAATCTTTCTAACAAGAGGTTTTTAGGTGTTTGGGGTTTTCCATTATTTCTCAATAATAAATAGGCCCTCAAGTCTCATTGTAACACAATTCAAAGTCATGTAGCCTCCACATCTCTTCTCATAGATAAGCTACCATCGCCCGAGCTAGTCTTATTTCCATTATGTTTGTAAGCATATTTCAGTGTATGATATTAATGAAATGAAGTGTTATTTATGCTGCATCTCTGTATTTATGGTTATATCTGTAATTTATCATGTTCTTGTTTAAATTCATATCATAATGTGTCTATGACCTAATAGATGAATATGCAACAAATGACATGAGGGAAAAATGGTTTATAGAAATTCTTAGATAAGTATGAGACGCCTACACTTAATTTTGTTGTTTACACCTATAGGTTACATGTCAATGATATGTTTGACAAAATGCCTGTCATGGCTAGTAGTGGTTTGGTTAAGGTCTTGTTGATCTTATTGCTTTTTCATCATTGCTTCCCTATACTTTTATTGATTTCAAGCTTTAATTCCATTCTGGACAGTGGCCTGGGATCTGGGCCTAAAAACATGGCTTAAATCCCAGGGTCATTGGCACAGAATTGGAAATTTTGGTCCACATTCACCGGCATGCAGGCCTATGAGAGTGACTTTAGGTCTCTGGTCACTCCTTTACCCGTAACATGAGAGCGACTATGGCCTCGGAGGTCCTGAACAACAGTGGGACCCAAGGACAGGCTGTTTGAGTGGCTAACTTATCTCCTGAGGGTTTTGTTGATGATGTTGGATGACTGTGTGTGATGTTTTGTTGATTCCACTTCCTTAAGGTTACCTAGGAGGTCGAATCTGATCATAGTAGCCTCTCATCTCATGTTTACCCCGATTGGCATGGTTACTTGGGTGCATATGGGAGGAGGGTGTTACAGAGTGGTATCAGAGCATGGTTCAACTCTCAGGCTGGATGTGTCGAGTGTGTTAGTCATGCATGCATGTCAGTTGCATGTGTGTCTCTTATATTTATACACTTGTTGCAATTGCTTGATGTTGGATTATGGTTGTGCTATGGTTATCATGGAGAATTTTATGTTTTTCATGAAGATTATTTGACATGAGTATGTAACTAATTATATATGGTTAGTTGTCACTTACATGTTGATTTTATGGTGCCTACTTACATCCTTGTATGCTAGGTTACATTTTGAATATTTTTATCACATGTATCAGTCTTGAAGATTGATTGCAAGAACTGATCGATTATGTTCGACTACATGTGTTCATGTGTATTTGTAGTTGGCTAGGAATTTCTTATGTATATTGTTGGTTGTTTCATGTAGAAATGTGTATAATGGAGTAATGGTTGTTGTCATGCATGAGGTCATAGCATGCATTGTTGATATGGCCTTGCATCAATGATTGGATCCTAGTTAGAGTGATGTTTATATGTTGATACATTTACTTGCACATGTCGATATGTTGTTATGGTTATGTTATACATGTATCATGATGATTTGGTGATCTTGCAGACAAGGTATCCTCCTTGAGCTATACTAAGGTACGTTGGTTTATTGTGATTTGGTTTATCTAACATATTATGCATTAGATATCATTTTGGGATTCAACTGTGTTAAGTAAGTCATTCATCTATGGCTAGAAAGGTGGTATGCATTGCATGTTAGGGTCCAACCCTAACCCCCTTAATTATGTAATAGGATTGAGTCATAGTTATAGTTATGTAAAGAGCCAATAAAGCCCATATTAATAATTATAAGTGGTTGACCAGCATTTAATGAAGGGACCACAGTTAGTTGCAAATGGGCCATGGTATTAGATAGATGGTATTAATAAGAACCATGGTATTGCCCCATGGTATTACATGTATGAATCCTATATAGAGGATAGAGACTCCCCTCAAGGAGCATCGTGTCTTATTTTGTAATTGAGCTTAGGTCTATTGGAGGTTGCCCCTCGAAGACGCAAGTGAACATTGCTTTCTGAATAATAAAATACTTGTTGTTAGTTCTCATTGTTTTATGTTCTGGGTATATTTCTTCGCATATTTGGTATTCTCGTATCATCTTGCAGGTTAAGAGAACAACAAGTGGTATTAGAGTGCTTTCCAGGGCAAAAAAAAAAATCTTTTTGGCTAGAGATGTGTTCCAGCGTCTTTAAACCACGGGATCTGTTGTTGAGCACATAAACCTGTGGATTTGGGGAGGTATGCACACAGGAAATACAAGAGGTGGTCACGACCCCTATGGGTACCCCTTCGAGTAGTAGCACATTAGAAATAACTGCACATGGACTGTCTTCCAAGTACCCTCTAGGTATAACAGAAGCCCCCCTAGGCTCCCTTGAAACCTTGCCATAGATAAACCGTCAATCATCTTGCTTCTATAGTACACCAAGAAAAGCACTCGGAGAGATTACTCACACATACAATAGGGTAGTTGAGTTGTATGGCTAAGGGTATGGTTGATCCTCCTTGGTTAGTGCCCTGAAAGATTGCGCCGAGTACTACTATCAGACCCTTATGTATATTGTGATCTGTAGCACCTGACACTCCTGGAGACCATAGTTCCCTTCTCTATCTCTGGATCACGCATCCTCTTTACCAGATTAGATCTCGCAGGTGCATTTCTGTCGTAGCAGCAGCAATTAGTTCCACCATTCAGATCAGTCATTCAAATCTATCAAATCCATCTAATCCACCATCCAGATCTAGCAGTTTGGGCTCTATAGTCGTCGCAACAATCAGATCCACCATTTAGATCTGATTAATTGTGTGGGTTCCTATACCTGGGCATGATTTTTGCAGGACTTTGGGTAGAATTTCTGGGATTTCTACTGCAGTATTCCTAAGCCAGGAGTAAAACTCTGTTTGGAGTAAAAAAGTCTGAGACCCCCGGGGATGCTTATTGGTGACTTAGCCCATAAGAATCAGGTCAACGAGCTGAGAAAGGTGGTACCATTCAATTGTTAGTGCCAAAAATTTAGGGTGGTCCCAAATTTCAAGTGCATCGAATCGATGCATGGTACAAACTAGAGCTCAAGCTATGGCCAATGAGAGGATCGACAACCTTGAATCAACATTGAACGATATATTGTTATCGCTGAAGAACTTAACTGAAACACTATCAAACGACAAGATGGAGGAACGCGCGGAGGCATATATTGGCAATGGAAACATTGAGGGCAAGTCTAGCTAGTCTATTCACCTCTTTGGCACCCACCAATAATCCCAGCTGTGACCACCCAAGCTGGACATGTATAAACTTGATGGCTCTCACCCGGCCACAGGGACAGCACAAATGGGGCAATATTTCACACTGAATCACATCATGGATGATGCGACTCAGCTTAGTGTGGGTAGCATGTACTTGGACAATGAAAGATGGCAATGGTGGTAATGGCATCAATGTTTCTATGGAAGGCCCTTGACTTGGCAGACATTCAAAAAATCTCTTACGGATCACTTAGACCATGAATCTAACTTTTTGGGTCGTCTCACTAAGCTCCGACAAATAGGAACAGTGAACGAATATATTAAAGCCTTTGAAGCCTTAGCTTTCGGCATATGATGTCTACACGATGAGTTATACTTTGAATGTTTTGTCAGTGGTCTCAAAGAAGCTATACAAGCCCACTTCCAACTACAACACCCTATCTCATGGCTGCATGCTTGTAGGATAGCTCATGAAGTAGAACGTGCATTAGTGGCCTAGTCCAATCATCCAAATTTCATAGTCAAGGGTCGACCCACCCAGGCTCAAAGCACTAACCAAACACTCAAGGTTCAAAAGGTGTCACTAGTAGAAATGGCGAATAGAAGAAAGCAAGGATTGTGTTACTACTGTGATGAGAAATACTCCCCCAGGCATAAATGCAAGGAGCCCAAATTCTTTCAAATTGATGCTATTGATCACAGTTCATCAGAGGAAGCCCCACCACTTGACGAACCAGAGGAGGAAGAAGAGGACAACTAGCAGGACAATGTATCCGAAGAACCAGTTATCTCACTGCATGCTTTGGCATGGATTTCTTCTCCCCAAACTCTCAAAATAAAAGGTTTTATTAAGCATCACCCAGTAGTAGTCTTGATTGATAGTGGATGTACACATAACTTTATCCATCAAAGAGTCGCAGAAGCAGTGCATGGTTTGTCCGAGTAGTTTCTAACTTCCAAGTCCAAATTGCTGATGGGGGGACAACGAAATGTGAAGGTCGTTGTGAAAATGTCAAACTTCAAATGGGGGATTAAAAGACCCACATGTTTTCCATACACATGGGAGGGTGCGACATTGTCCTAGGTGCTAAATGGCTTCGCACACTTGGCCTAATCATAATGGATTTCCAGGAGTTATATATGAGCTTTAAGTAGAACAACCACACACATACCCTCCGCGGACTCCAGGCAGGAGCTCCCTCTATCATCAGCTCACATAGGATGGAAAATTTGTTAGAAAAGGGCCACCATGGAGTTATAGCCCAATTTAATGCCATCCAGGTCCTTGAACCCAACCCTCTTCATATTCATCTTGAGATGCAACAGATCTTAAACAACCATCTGCCAATCTTTGACAAGCCTCATGAGCTTCCACCCTCGAGAGGGGAACATGATCATAGCATTACTTTGGTCCCAGGGGCCCAACCGCCAAATTTGAAACCATATAGATATCCATTCGCCCAAAAGAATTAAATTGAAAAAATCATCAAGGAACTCTTGGAAGCAGGCATCAATCGTCTCAACATTAGTCCTTATTCATCGCCAGTGGTCATGGTGCTCACGAAAGATGGGGAATGGCGTATGTGTCTAGACTTTAGGGCCCTCAATAAGTTTATGGTCAAAGATAAATTTCCCATCCTGGTTGTCAATGATTTGCTAGATGAACTAAATGGGGCTCAATTCTTTACTAAGCTCGACCTTCGCTTGGGCTATCACCAAATTCGCATGAAAGAAGTAGACATTCCAAAGACAGCTTTCCAAACTCATGAAGGCCATTATGAGTTCCTGGTCATGCCATTTGGTCTTTGGAATGCCCCATCCACTTTTCAGAGCCTTATGAACCACCTTCTCAAACCATATCTCAGAAAATTTGTCCTTGTTTTCTTTGATGACATCCTCATCTACAGTCGCACCTGGGCCACACATCTTTAGCATGTAGATCTGCTCTTGCAACTGCTTCGCAAGCATAAATTATTTGTCAAGATGTCCAAGTGCTCTTTTGGCATGGAAGAAGTTGAGTATTTGGGCCACAATGTGGGGAGTGAAGGTGTCAAGTTGGACTCCAAAAATATCCAAGCAATGCAGGATTGGCCTCAACCAAAGACCTTGAAGAGCTTGAGAGGAATTTTGGGTCTCACAGGCTACTGTCGCAAATTTGTCCACAATTATGGTTGCATTGCTAGGCCCCTCACTCAACTCCTCAAGAAGAATTAATTCCTATGGAATGATGAAGCACAACAAGCCTTTATAGCTCTAAAACATGCCATGTGTTCCACTCCAGTATTAGCACTACCTGACTTCACCAAATCTTTTATGATTGAATGTGATGCTTCTGGTATGAGTATTGGGGCAGTCTTAATGTAGGAAGGTCAACCCTTGGCCTTCACAAGCCAACAACTAAGTGGGAATAATTTGGGACAATCTACCTATGAGAAGGAGATGATGGCCATCTTACATGCAGTAGATACCTAGCGACCATACTTATTGGGGCGACGTTTCCCAATCCACACAAACCATCAAAGGCTTAAATATTTTTTGGAGCAATGCCTATCCTCACCACAACAAAATAAATGGCTCGCCAAAATGTTGGGATATGATTATGAGATAATTTACAAGAAAGGGCGCGCAAATATTGTAGCAGATGCGTTTTACAAGAAAGGGTGCGCAAATATTGTAGCAGATGCGTTATCATGCCAATTTGAGGAGGAAATACCATACTCGCAATTTCCCTTCCCATTCCAGAATGGATTGAAGAGGCTCGCAAGGAATGGTTTTCACATCCCTAGCTCTCCCAACTCATTAATCAATTGCAGGAGGATCTAAATTCCACAGCGGGCTACTCGTGGCAGGATGAGATTCTTCTCTACAAGGACAGAGTCGTAATATCACCAACATCCACCCTCAAAAGCTGCATTTTGGTGGAGTTGCACTCATCTCCCACTTCAGGACATTCAGGCTTTCAAAAGACGTATGCTCGCACTCGAAGATCATTTTTTTGGACAGGCATGAAAAAGGACATTCTTACTTTTGTAGCTAAATGTGACATCTGTCAACACCACAAAGGAGAAACAGTCAAATCCATAGGCACATTAGAGCCATTGCCCATCCCGGCCTCAATTTGGACGGAGGTTTCTATGGATTTCATTACGGGTCTTCCAAAGTCAGGAAACAAGTCATTCATCATGGTGGTTGTGGACAGACTTTCTAAATATGCTCATTTTTGCGCCATACCCCACCGTTTTACACCAACTTTGGTCGCTCAATCTTTCATGGATCAAATCTTCAAATTGCATGGCATACCCACTTCCATTGTGTCTGATCGTGACCTGATCTTCACCAATAACTTTTGGCAGGAACTCTTCCGGTTACAAGGTACCCAACTACAAATCAGTACTTCCTATCATCCACAAACTGATGGTCAAACTAAAGCAATCAACAAATGTCTAGAGAACTACCTCTCTGGGTACAGTGGTTACCTCTAGCCGAATGGTGGTATAACACCAACTATCATGCCACCATGAAAATGACTCCATATGAAGCAGTTTATGGTCAACTCCCTCCTTCCCCTACTTCTTATATCAAGGGATGCTCGAAGGTACAAGTAGTGGATCAACTCCTATAGAACCACACAACCATACTGGCCCATCTTAGAGAGAATCTTCATCAAGCCCAAAACCACATGAAGCAATAGGCAGATCAACATTGCTTAAAACGCCAATTTCAAGAAGGGGATCAGGTATTTTTGAGGCTACAACCATATAAGCAAACATCACTCAAAGACAAGGGTTGTTAGAAACTATCTCCAAAATTCTACGGACCATATCAAGTACTTCAGCGCATTGGAGAAGTCTCCTACAAGCTGGCTTTGCCACCCACTGCAAAAATCCATCCAGTATTCCATGTCTCATACCTCAAGAAAGTGATTGGGAACCATTGCAAAATTCAAACTAGTCTACCTGAAGTGGATGAAGAAGGGTCAATCTGGCTCCAACCTGAACAGGTTCTTGACACATGAGAACGGCGCCTACGTGGCCATATGATCAAGGAAGTCCTCATCAAGTGGAAAGACACCTCTCCAAAAGATGCGACCTAGGAACCAGCCATGTTACACAAAAATATCATCACCTTGATTATTTGCAGTTGGTGTAGGCCTATCATCACCTATACCAGCTTCCTAAGCAAGTCTTAAACCTCAGCTCTTCAAAACAAGCTTGAG
>APFE030614421.1:0-14623 GCA_000404065.3 Pinus taeda
TGGGTGGCTGCGTCCACGCCACAGACCTTTTTCTATATGTCTTTTGGATGGCTGCGCCCATGCCTAGACTACATGTAATTGGAATATCAGTTGTATCTGCCTGTAGGTTCTCTCCGGTGGTGTTCCAGTCCAGCAGTCTTGTAAAGCATTTCACCCCTCCCACTCTCTCGGGCTTCATGCTTTAGGGGGCATCTGTTACACAGTAAAATGTCACTGCCATCATGTCAGTCTCCCTACTGTGCTATATGACCACATTCACCTAAGCTCATGCTCCCTGGAATGGCTAAAAACCCTCTTTTCCTAAGTTTACTGGATCATCGCGACTGTTTCTAAAATAAACGCGGTGACGGGCGGAGGTTAGTGTAACTGTTGCGCTGCCAGCGCGGAAGCACACGTGTTTTCCGCGCTGGTCCGATTTTACGGACAGCGCGCCCTCCGCTTGTATTCTTGGGCACTGACAAGACCTCCTCTATAGTTAACCTGCGATGTCAGCGTACCAGCCCAGTGTCTCACCCGCGCTGATCCTGTTTGGGCGAATTTGTTCTAACAGCCAACCTTCCAGATGACTCCAGACTTGGCTGTTAGCATTGTTGAGGTCGCCATCCTTTCTCTCGCATGTTTGTTCGACTGATCATCCACTTATCTTGGGGGAGAACTTATCCTTTGCCTATTCATGGAGACTCCTTCTCCTTTATAAGCCTCCTCCATTGCCCATGAGCAGCTAGTTTGGAACATATAGACTTTTGATTGAGGAATTCTTAGTGCATTAGTGCTGCTCTTTGTAGGCATTTGGTGTGTTGTGTGAGGATTGTTTTGAGCTTGAGGAAGGTCATGAGCTTGTTGCCTTGTATGTGAGAGAGAAGACCTCTTTGGAACTTGGAGAATTTGCTTCAAAGGTGAATCTGAAGACATGCTGGCTGACCCTCTAGAGAAGGACTCAGCGTCAGGACTTCGGTGTACCTTACTCTATTTTCTGATTAATAAAGATAGATGACTACTCTTATGGTTCCATTTCCATTTGTCCAATGAATGATTGATGTAAATTGTATCCTTCCTGACTGATGCATAGTTGTTGTTAGTAGATTTTACGCCCTTGTTTGCTCTCTCTTTGCTTGTGCAGGTGTTCGCCCGCGAGGATAGCGGAGAACTGTGATCGGCTGGAGCGAAGGAGCGAGAGGATCATCTCTTCGACAAACATAGCGTTGGAATCCAAGTAGGTTTCTCTTACCCACTTGTTAATTACAACTAGGAACTTGCAGTGTAGCATTGTTTGATTGTTGCTAGACCCCCTTTGGGCTAGTAGGGATCGCCTCTATCCGTAGAGGGGATTTACCTCTCCAACAGTGTTCTTTAAAAATCAAGGAATTCATAACACGCCATGTTTTTGAGCACTAGTGTATTCTTTGTTAACTTGGCGTTTTTTAAAAACAAAATGTGTTGTACAAATCTAGACAAACTCTACTTCAATATCATTATATTTACAAAACCAACTCATGCACATCATAACTACTAGAATTTTTTGAATTGAACCAATATGAACTATAGATTTTGAAGATGTTTAGCTAAGCATCCAATTTCTCAAGATTTTAGTTATAAATTAAAAATCTAAAAGTTACCCATTAAAGAACATGGACCAGTGTAATGAACAATAAATTTTTCATATTCTTTTATAGTGTATTTTGGAAGATAAATATTTTTTATTTCACTGAATCATAATGACCTTAAAAAAAAAAATTGGACACAATTTTTTAGAAAATTAATTAAAATTAGCAAAATTTCTATGAAATTCCATAAAATTTATATATGCTAAAAGTAGATTCAATTCTAGAAATTTTGGTTTTTGTTCCGACAACAAATTCATCATATTTGATGGAGTTTAAGCATTCTGAAATTGAAAAGACGTGGCTGGAGCCGAGTTGTTGCACAGTTGCACATTAAAAGAGTTCGACCGAATTAAAATTGCATTCGGCCAAACTTGTGTTTGTCGTTGACGCTTGTTAAAATAAACAGAAAAATAATTCAAACGAATTATTTTAAAAGTTCGCGCAAATTATTTTGAAATTTCGACCGAAATTGTGTCAATATTTTCTGTCGGCCACAAAAATGAAATGATGCGACCCTCTAAAAAAATGTTTCTTGCAAAACAATATAAATACGTGGAGCCAAAACTTAATTTTCACACTTTCCTCATTTGGAGTAAATTTTTAAGGTAAATCTTTTTTTTGGGCTGAACTTTTTGGAGGAAATTTTTGGACATTAATTCTTAAAATAAGCCTTTTAAGCTAAATTTTTTAAGTGGAAATTTTTAGATTAATTTTTAAAGTAAGTTCTTTGGGTTAAATTTTTAAGTCAGATTCTTTAGCTTAATTTTTAAAGTAATTCTTTTGGGATGAGTTTTTAAATTGATGTTTTTTAGCTTAATTTTTAAAGTAAGTTTTTTGGGCTTAATTTTTAAAGTCTTCTAGGCTAAATTTTTAAAGTGATTTTTTTGTGCTGCATTTTTAAAGTAAGTTTTTTGGTTTACATATGGAGAAGTTTCCATCACTCTTTTTTTCTAGTGCCAATATTTATTCTGATGTTTCAAGGGTATGTGTGTGGTTGAAAAAATGTGCAGAATGGAAATATGTATCTCATTAAATGTACAATAGTTAGCAGATTACCACCCCTCGCCTCGATCGCTAACAATTGGGTGGGTGGGGAGCTTGCAATTAATGTATGTTGCTAGTATAATAAGGTATCCAAATGGAGAGAACCAAGATGGTGGAACCTACGAAAGGTTTAGTCGCATATGCAACAAATAATTGATCCAGGTGGCTCTAAACACATGCAGAAGTCCAAGAGGTTTCAGAAATGGTCAAAATTCAAAGTGGTCAGATTCCTCCCAAACTAGCACCAAATCAAAGTGCTCGTCTTCCTGATTCCAATGGTGTGAATGCCACGCAAATCTGAACTCGTATGGAGGAGATAGATCCAGTGAAAGTTGCGGTCAAAGTTGGGCAATGGGCCAGGTTTAAGTGTCCTACAAATTCACCGTCAACTGACGTGGAAACTTAGCTCACGAAAGTGGGTGAAATTATGGCCTCTTTAAATTGCTCAATATCCCTTAATTTAAAAAAAAATGAAAACAACTAATATTTGTTATAAAATATATATATATATATATATATAAAATAAGGGTGGTAGGCTACCACCCCCACCATCCACACCATTCGGTTGAATATGTATTTAATTATATGGAGGTTGGGGTGGCAGGGGGCCAAACCCCACCACCCCCAGTCGAACCTCCAAAACCTCCATATTATAATGAACGTATATATGTGGGCAGTCGATAGGCCACCTTCGGTGGACCCAACCCACGCCCCCACCCCATCGGATATCACATTAATGTAGTGGAGCCAGCGAGGATTGAACCCGCCCGGCCCAGGTGGGTCGGCCCCCACTAGGCGGCCCCATGTGGCAATACGCCAAAACAAACCATTACAAACTGCCACACCATAAATGTAACATTACCACTGTTTGGAGTTCAAAACAAAATATAAATGTGTGCCAAACAAAATATAACTATGCACCATATTAAGGAGGGGCAAGATTTGATCCCCCGACCTCTCCTCCTCCAACAATTTGCCTTAACGAACACAACAAGAGGGTGCTCTTGTTAAATCCACCTCCCATTTTGCATAAAGACCCTCACACAGTGATTTGCATGGGTGGAGCGGACCAACGAAGGAACCAAGTAGCAAAATGCAGAACAGTGGAACCGCGAGCTAGGACAGAGGCAGAATCATGACGTAGTGCAAAATGATGGAACCATGATTGGCACGCTTTTCGAGATAGGGAATATTCTTTTAATGCCAAAGATTCCTTGGGAGGTAAAATTTTACATTGTCAGAATGTTATCAATTTTACAGTCATTTTTCTCAGATTTTCATAGGGAACACAATGGAGAGGTCGGATTCACCTTTTGAGCAATGGATTTGCAGATTTCCAGCAGAGGAGAATCTTGAGGGAATCTTCTAGATTCCTTGGAGGTTGAAATTTCCCAGATCCAGAATGCATGCAACTTTATACTCATTCTTCTCAGAATTTCGCAAGGATCTCAATGGCAGGATTAGTTTTCTGAATTAGTTCAAGATCTCAAGTCACCCTAGAGGAGGGAATCTTTGGAGAAACACGGGGGAATCTAAAAGATTCGTATAGGCCCAGATTTTGTCGGTGTCAGAATTTGACAAATGGTTAGTCAATTTTACACCTCCTGGTGACAAAAATTCAGTGGTGCAGTCATTTTTTGTAGCCAAGCCTTCTTTTTTCGGCCATTTTCTAGATTGGAGTGATGGTGTCAGATTTCAGAGTGTGGACGGTCGATTTTATGCTATTCAACGCCACAATTTCGAGAGTTCATTTAGATCCAACAGCTGAATATTCTATTCTTCAGTCAACATCAAAGTTGACGTATATGAAGTGTTGTTATCGTGTACTTCTTGATCATTTGTTGTGAGATGTACTATGTTGTTTCGATTCCTGCTTGATGTATGATGCAAAATATTTATGTCTATTTCATGTGAGATGTATTCTTGCCATGATGCCGGGATACTCATTCTCACCATGTGTAAGATTATGTCAAGTTGATAGGAGGTCTATTATGAGTGATAGTTCCTCTAGCGGAACATCTCGTGGAGAGACTTTGCCACTCATGTAGAGGTAACATGTCCTTATATGACAGAAAACATAATCCATGTACATCTTCACCATTTCCAAAACTAACTAAAGCACCCAACAACATCTTGACACTAGGCTCGGAGACCTAGTCCACACTGGACGAACTTCGTTATCAATGTCTCTTGTTTATGATTTGTTGATCATCATTATGTTTCCATTTGCTTATGCATGGATATATGTTCATTTATGCTCTTATAAAATGAAATTCTAACTACATCATGGAAGCAAAAGATCTTGGCTAAATCCAGAAGTTGAGTCAACTCGGATCAATAATGGACCCCCCCCCCCTCCCCCCGGCCTTGTTAACTATCAGGAGGGCAGGGGGGTTTAATGCATATAGGTCGTCGATCAAATCCTAATAGTCATGCCGTGACCTTGAGCTAAATAGGGTTTAACCAAAGTTGATGCGAAGCCTCCTAAGAGGACGATGATAGCCCAAATGAAGGCCAGCTTGCCCAGGAAACTGGCTAACTTCTCCAGAATGGAAAGCCTAAGAGAAAACAAAGTAATTTTCATGTCAGGAAGTGCCCCATTATCATTCTGTGGTTTGGATCTAGGCATAACATACAGAATAGTCCGCAATGTTCTATCGCTAATCATTTTTGTAACAGATACAATATCTCTAACTGATGATAGCATTTCTTCAAGACCGACTGCTGAGTGTTAATTATAGCTATTCCAGCGATGGCATTTGGGCGAAACTGGCTATCGAACATTCAATTATATCGTGCCCCAGTGTGGATGTCACAAAGGAGCCTAGAAGCCTCGTAGACACTGCATTATGGTAGCCTCAAAGTAGCATGGTACAAGGCTTGTAGAAACGTCATAGCCTCGTAGATGCATTGTAGAATTTGCAACGTGGTGACATTGTAGACACTACATCAGGGTAAACACTTCAATTTTATCGCGTCGTCTAACAAACAGAGGAATTGACAGGACTTGGCGAGACGGTTGAAAGTGGTTGGAATCAAGCTAAAATAATTTTAAGATGTTTGAATAATGTTTTTGATTGTAGAAATAGATTTAGTACCATCAAAAGATTTTAGACTCCAGAAACCTTGAAATTTGACAGTTATAACCTAAATTAATATGGATTTACAAAAATCTTTGCCAAATTTTATCAAAAACTCGCGCCAATTTCCATAATTTTCCGGGCAAAAAAATCAACCTGGTTACACGTACAATATTGTATCTCTAACAAGTGACAGTAGGAAATAGGTAAGTTATTTTAAGATTGAGAATTTGTAGCTCTATGAAAGGAATGGAGCTCAACTAACACTCATATTTTATAATGTGAGTACAAGAACAAAGGTAAGAAATTGAATCATAATTTATAATGTGAGTGCAAGAACAAAGGTAGAAAATTGAAGAATTGTTTAGAAATCTTTAATTTCATCAGTTGAATTGTGAATTGTGTATAGTGTATAGGACAAGAAATATTTTCACATTACTAAATTTATACCATATATACTTTTTTTATTTTTTAACTATTGAATATTTTGGATGACCTATTTCAAAATAGGTCATCCTATAGGTATAAGAAATATTTAGAGGATAGCATAAAATTAAATGGTTGATAAACACATAGTCATTAAAATGAAAGTATTTATGTGCTACTAAATTTATGAACCATCATCACATAAGTTTTGAAATGGAAAAATTGTTTAGAAACTATTGATCTGTGTATATGAAATAAATATTCTTTACCATTCATAAATCTTTATTTTTTAAAAAGGTAAAGATTATGAAAGTCATATCTCGAAATAGACTACACCTATCCACTATTAATATAACTAGCACAATCACTTTGCTAATGTAGTTGATATATGTTGATCGCCATCGATTGACATATAAAAGGAAGAAAGTGTCACCAATTAGTGTATATTAACCATATTAGTAAACGTGGTTGTCACATTAGTAAATTTGGTTGTGCTAGTTGATAGCCAATGTGTGTGGGGTGGAATCACTGACCATGGTTGACCATGGTTTACGAGGATTGATGAGGTTGATCATGGATGAATAGGTTGATCGATATTGAAGAGGATTGATGGGGTTGATCATGGTTGATGAAGTTGACCAACGTTGGAGATGGTTGAACAAGGTTGACCGTGGTCACCCATTAATATATCAAATGTATTGTTGTTACATCAATCTAATATTGTTACATTAGATTTGACATTGTTACACTATTACATTAATATTTACCATGATTGACCATTATCAACCATGGTTTCCAAGGGTTCATGTTACATAAATATTAATGTTAATGTTAAATTAATTTTACAAAATTAGTTGCATTAATGGTTAAAGTGTGTTGATGGGGTTGTGTATGGTTCACATGAGTGACCATGGTTGAATAGGGTTAACCATTGTTGGTCAAGATGGACCATGGTTCACCTCAATTAACCATGACTAACAGTGATTACAATCGTTAAGCAGGGATTAAGACGAAATATTAAGGTTGACTTTGGTTTACCGTTGTTGTCAATGGTTGACCATTGTGACATATTATAGTAATGTAACATTAATGTTGACCATGGCTAACAATGGTCAACTATGCAATCTTACATTAATGTTAATGCTAATGTCATATTAAAGCTACAAAAATGGTTACATTAATGGTTAAAGAGGGTTAACGAGGTTGACCGTGGTTGGTGAGGATGATCATGGTTGAAGAGGATTGACCATTATTGGTTAAGGAAGACCATTGTTGACCTTAGTTGAACACGATTAACAATGATTGACATTAGTTGAACATGATTGGTAGTGATTACCATGGTTGACCTCCGTTGACCATGATTGACAATTATTGCCATGGTTGTCCTCAATTGAACATGGTTAACAATGATTATCATAGTTGACCAAGGATTAAGTGGAAGAATATGGTTCACAATGATTACCATAGTTAATCAAAGAATTGAAGAATGATATTAAGCAGTGGTTTTAAATGACATATTTAAGCCTTCAAAACTATTTTCTTGATCTTTAGGTCTCGCACATGGCTAATGGATCCTCATTTCTTATCCTAAGTATCCTTTGGGTTTACTAGCTCGAATTCATATGAGTAATTGTAAGCCTTCACCCACTTATTTTAGTTTTGCTTAAAATTGGTTATTGATTGTGACACTCCTCTTGATGATGCCACCTTCTATCGTCAACTTGTTGGGAGCTTGATCATTCTGAACCATAGGCCCGATCTCTCCTTTGTTGTTAGCTTGTTCTCTCAATTTATACAAAATCCTTGTGATAGCCATTGGAGAGAAGCTAGAAAGATTCTCATATATCTTCAGGGAACTTTCCATTATAATGTATCATATTCAATCAAGGGTTTGTTTCAATTCTTGGTTGCACCAACTCTAATTGGGTAGGAGAAACTATTGAAAAAATAACTAATGCGAGATATATCTTTCATTTTATCTTAGGTCACATTTCATGGTCCAGTAAGAAGTTGCAAGCGCTCTCTCTCTTATTTTGAAGTGGAACACAGGGAAGCTAAGGAAGCAACTATAGAAGCAGTGTGGCTTAGGCATGCTCTTATGGAGCTTGGACTAGTTCAAAATGACCATTTTTCTCTAAGATGTGACAATTAAGGTGATTTCTAACTTGCTTACAATCTACTATATCACTCCAAGGGCAAACAAGATAACTTGATACTCAATACATTCAAGATCTAATAGTTAATGGTGTTATTTGTCTAGAGTATTGTCCTACTAAACAACAAGCTATTGATTTCTTCACCAAATCCACTAAGGTGAAGTTTCTCCAACTTTGTAACTTATTAGGAGAGGTGGGAAGTTGTCATCAAAGGGGGGGTGTTAGTTAATGACATCTGCCTCCAACTATAATTCTATCCCTCTATCCATCATTAAAGGGGAATGTTAGAACATGAATGGGTGAAAATGTGAAGTTGGGTTACACTTTTTGCCCTTTCCTGAGAAAAAATATCATTTTTAGAAGTTCTTCAAATTTTGGCAAGCCAAAGCAATTTTTCTGTTTAGAATTTTACTTTACAATAAAAAGGAAACTTGTTACAAATTTTATTAGCTTTCTATTACTTATTTTTTGAAATTTTTTTCTTCACATTTGATGTCTCAACTTAGAAATTGTTTGATTATGTGTTCTTTAAAAATCAAGGGATTCATAACACGCCACATTTTTTAGCACTAATGTATTCCTTGTTAACTTGGAAATTTTGAAAAATAAAATGTGTTGTAGAAATATAGACATATGCTACTTCGATATCATTATATTACAAAACCAATTGATGAACATCAAAATTAGTAAATTTTTTTGAATTGAACCAATATGAAAAAACTATAGATTTTGAAGATGTTTAGATAAGCGTCCAATTTTTCATCGTATTAGTTATAAATTAAAAATCTAAATATTACCCATTACAAAAGATGGACCAATGTAATGATCAATAAATTTTTCATATTTTTTATATCATATTTTGGAAGATATGAATTTTTGATTTCACTGAATCATAATGACCTTCAAAAAAAAATTATGCACTATTTTTAGAAAATTAATTAAAATTAGCAAATTTCTATGAAATTCCATAAAAAATTTATCTACTGAAAGTAGATTCAGTTTTACAAATTTTGGTTTTCGTTCTGATGACAGATTCATCATATTTGACGGAGTTTAAGCATTCTGAAATTGGAAAAATGTGACTGAGCCAAGTTCTTGTAGAGTTGTAGGTTAAAACAATTTGACTGAATTAAAATTACATTCAGATGAACTTGTGTTTGTTGTCGGTGCCCGTTAAAATAAAAGGAAAAATAATTTGGCTGAATTATTTGAAAAGTTTGGCTAAATTAATTTTGAAATTTTGGTCGAAAATGTGTTGTTATTTTTCGTCGAATGCAAAAATGAAATTATGCGACCCTTCAAAAAGTGTTTCGTGTGAAACAATATAAATACATGGAGCCAAAACTTCATTTTCGCACACTTCCCGCATTTGGAGTAAATTTTTAAGGTAAATCCTTTTTTTGAGATGAACTGTTTGAAGGAAGTTTCTTCGGCTGAACTTTTTGGAGGAAATTTTTTGGCCTTAATTTTTAAAGTAAGTCTTTTAAGCTAAATTTTTTAAGTGGGAATTTTTAGCTTAATTTTTAAAGTAAGTTCTTTCAGCTGAGTTTTTTAAGTGAGATTTTTTAGCTTAATTTTTAAAGTAATTCTTTTGCGTTGAATTTTTAAATTGAGATTTTTTAGCTTAATTTTTAAAGAAAGTTTTTTGGGCATAATTTTTAAAGTAAGTCTTTTGCATTGAATTTTTAAAGTGACTTTTTTGCGCTGAATTTTTAAAGTGAGTATTTTTGGCTATATTTTTGAAGTGAATTTTTTTTAAATTAACTCTTTTGTGCTGAATTTTTAAAGTGAGTTTTTTGGTCTAAATTTTGAAAGTGAATTTTTTTTGCAGCATTTTTTGAAATTTACTTTTTTTTGTTGGATTTTAAAAATCTACATAGATTGTTATATCACGGGAAATCAAGAAATCGCAAGAGAAAATATGATAAAACAAGAGATACTGAGGTGCATAGAGAATACGGGAAAAACTATTACAAAGAAAGAAAGAAGAACACGCAAATATTGAAAGGGAAAATCAATCTAAACTAGAAGTTGAAACAGGTATGTAGATGTAAATATTATAAAGGATATTTAAAATTTAACTAGTGTATTGTGAAATTAATTTTTATTTGATGAACTAATTTGAAAAATATTTTGCAATGTAAATAGAGAGAGATATTCCTCATAACATTGATGATGAGATTGAAAACGTTGAAACACAAAGTGAAAAAGATAATGAACCAATGATTGATGACGTTGTTGAAAAAGAGACTCAAGAAAGAAGAAGTTGAATCACCATCAAGTATATATATATATATATATATATATATATATATATATATATAATATATATATATATATATATATATATTGAAGTTATACAGATTTGTTAATCTCAATTTCATTCAAATTCTAATTTTTTAATTTTAATTATTTAATGAATATTTATACCCATTTACATTTAATTTTCATATGTAGAGATGAAATCAATATCAATGATGAGATATTAGAAAATATTGATACTGACATCTATGGAGATAATAAAGCTAACCATATTGTACGATATCGTGTTAAGATCATTAATGAGAAATTCTTCAAAGGTGAAAGTGTGACATTTAAAACTCAAATTTTGAGATGTCCCTTAACCTAAAAGAAATTAAAAGACGCTAGAACTCTATTGGGTATTTGAAAATCAACTAAAGATAAAAAGGTTAAGGAAAATGTGATTCAAAATATAAATAGTGCTTTAAAATCAATTGGAAGATATAGAAAGACAAGTAATATAAATGCACGTAGAGAAATACAAATGGTAGTGGTTTCACGAAGTACTAAAGAAAATCATTTGGTAAAATCTATGGCAAAAATAGTAGGGGCCTCATGAAAAACATTGCACAAACATAGGAAATTTCGATTACAAATATATGTAATTGGTGAACTCGCTTGTTTGACAGTGATTTGTAGGAAACCATACACAGATAGACTTGGAGAAGATGTTAAAAAAATAATATATGAATATTGGATGAAAAATTCACGTGTTTCACCAAAAGCAATAGATGTGATGTGGCAAAGAATAGCACGAAATCAGTATAAAGAACATGCAAAACATATCTTGGACACCACTTAGATAGATTTGTTCAATAAGTTCATAGAAGAGAACCGTGGAATTAATGTCTCAATCGGTACTTTTGTGCAACAAAAACCATGGTATGTGAAACCTATCACTGTACGTGACACTTATTGTCGTTATTATGTGGAATTTCGATTATATTATGACAACTTCTTTAATTTTGGTAAAACATTTTTGAAATATTCACCTCCTCCTTCCACTATCCATGGTTTCATATCCAAAATTCTATGTGAAAGGGAAAGTCATGAATTATTTTACCAAAAGAAATGTGTTGGTGGTAAGAAATGTGATCATTGTGGAAATTTGACTTTATTTCACACAAATATTCTAATGATATAAATGATCAATCATTGTCTAACCTAAAAGTGAAATGGAAGAGATATGAACATATCCATACATCGATTAGTTCAAATAAAAGTACAAGTGCTAAAATGATTGAATTACAAGAAGAAGAAATTCGTGTGATAGAGTCTTTGAAGAAATTTGAGACAGAAATTTATAAGTACACCAACCATTCACATATAGCTCAATGGCAGGACCTTTAATTCAAAAAATCCTCTAAAATGTTTCCACCAGGGACCATTTTGTTAATAGTTGATTTTGCAAAGAATTACAAATTTGTTGCACAAAATGAAATACAGAGTGAATATTATCATTTTGACCAAGTCTTTATGCTTGTACATATTCTATATAGACATGTTGAACAAAATGTTGATGATATGGAAAACACTAGTGAGAATAGACATGATATTAAAAAAATATCACTTTTATATCACATGATACACATTTTGTACAAC
Source organism: Pinus taeda (assembly GCA_000404065.3). Lineage (NCBI taxonomy): Eukaryota > Viridiplantae > Streptophyta > Pinopsida > Pinales > Pinaceae > Pinus > Pinus taeda. The sequence goes on from APFE030614421.1 coordinate 12,214, forward strand.
ATTGTTTCGATAAGATTTATGACTCATTGAAATGTCGTGGAATAAAATTAAATGAACATTGGATATGGTTAGATGGATGTGCAGGTCAATTCAAATCTTCAAGATCATTCTTTTGGTTGTGTCGTCTTCATAAGAAAACCCACATTAAACATCATTGGAATTTCTTTGAGACTGGTCATGGAAAAGGAGAACATGATGGTGGAGGGTCATGTATAAAATGAGCACTTCGAAGATATCAAATGGACCACTTTGCAAATAGACTTGTTTCAGCTAAACAAGTTTTTCAATGGTGTGATGCTGCACTAAGATATCAAAGTAAACCATCAAGGGAGGTACGAAGGTATGTACATATATGTACAAATTAACTTGTATATAGTTTTAATATATGATCATTTTTATTATTTCTTTTAATTCTAAACATCTATAAATTATATAGTTTAAACAATATGACAATGATTCTCTTCAACATATATAGATTGTATTTTAAATAAAAATATTTAAATTGTTGTTTTAATTTACAATAGTTTTTTTTGGCATATTGGAGTCAAGGATGTAGATAGATCGATTACATATGAAGCTGAAATAGTAAAAGTACTCAAAAATTGCATTCAATTAAAACAAAGGATAAACCGAAATGATTTTGCATTTTGATAAAGGAAAACATTACTATTTTTTTCCTATTTGCATAAAGGACACATAATCCAATGAGGTTTGTGAAAAAAATATGTACGTAAAACCTTGGCAACATACAAAACTAAATACAAAGGGGAAAATGTCAGTTGCAAGCTTTGAAGAGATGGAACCAGAGGAGACTATAATAGCGTTTGAAGGTGGTCGATTTTTTGATCTTATTAGAGAAGATAACATTTCAATTGATTTAATATATAATATAAATAATAATGTTTTAGTTTTTAAATAAAATGTATAAGTATCTAGATAATAGTTAAAATATAGGGCTCTAAAAATAGATAATAAAATCAAGTCCATATTGATAAAATTAGTTTCGCGTAAATTATGATTTGAATTTACACTTGTTTTATTGTGCAGGAGATGTTTTTTGCTAGATTTGCACCCACTAACAACATAGAAAATGTCAAGTATTATTTGATGTGGTGCACTGAACAAAAGATGAAGCTATTGGAAGACTATGATGATAACAATTTTATATATGAGAGAGGGTCTATTATACTGAAAGGTTATTTTTTCCAAGAAACTCACCAAAATGAGAGTAATGTTTACTTTCAAGACTAGCAACCTGATGCCATAAGTTATTAATGTAGTCACTTGGTGTGTGCAACGCGCATAAAGTTTATAGAAGATCAATAAAAAAAACAATTGAAAGTTAAAAATGGAAAATTTCAAAATTTGACCATGAACGGATCATTGAAGATGGCATTCCATTAAAAAAATTTAATTGAACATCCCAACAATTCCTTAGATACTTGGATTCATATTGGAGAACTTAGAGTCAAGTACATTGTTAGTATTTCTTTTTGTGCACGCTTAAGTTGTACATTATTAAGAATGTGATGATGTGAAAGAGATATTAATTGGGTCTTGTATTGGGTTACAAAGTTATATGTATATTTCTCGTTATGTAGACCTGTATTGGGGATTTACTACTCTGTTAATTTGTGATGTATATTGCGTTGTTACTACTCTATTAATTTGTGATTATACTGGTTTGATTCAGGCATTGTTACTTCTCTGTTAATTTTTTATTGTGATTGGTTGAGTCATTTACTAAGAATAATTTACTAACATTATAGGAATGATTAAATGCAAAATGTACCAACTAAATGCAAATTTATTTTCATTTCTACATATTCATGAACTGAAATTATATGACCCCCTTGGGTGGTTTTCTAGATGTCGGCACGTTTTGCCTGCTAAGAGTTCTCCTCTCCTAGGGTGCAACTCCATCCCCCATGGATTTTGGAGTTTTCTTTCCCCGTTGCCTTCTTCCAGGGCAGTAGGCATTCTTCCTTTCCCTAAAGCATGAGAAATTACGATCTCTATTCTAAGGTGGGGCTCGGTTGAAATTGGTTCATCCAAGCCTTGGCTCTCGGGCTTCTCACCATCTCTCTTAACTTTCTCTCCGTCCCTGGCACCTAAGGTCTCTTCGAGGTAATTTCCTTTCAAATTTCTGAAATTGCTATGACAATTGAAGTGATCAAACCATATATGCATACCATGCTGCATTTCTAACCTATATGCCAAACAATTTACACTTTCATAGTTTAAGACTAGAGAAGTCACATACCCTTTCACCGTGCTTCACCTTGCTTGCTCCTTCTGCTTCCTCTTGCTGCCCTCTCTTCCATTCTCGCCACATATCTTCTTTCTCATCTGCATGCAAAATACCTCTTTCCCCTTTTCCTTAGACTTTATTCCTATTTCATTCCCTCCT
>APFE030614423.1:0-11095 GCA_000404065.3 Pinus taeda
GGACTATTAGCGATCGATAGATCGTTGACCGAGCATTAGTTTATACTTTGACCAGTTTTTTTTCCAGTGATTTGGCATGTTAACCTAAGTTTAATGCTCCCAATTTCATTCAAAAGAAATTTAAGCAAATTTTTTGGTTTGCAAAACAATTGAGGCCTTATTGCAGCCTTCACGTCGTTCGATGCAAAAATATTGCCGCAATATCATCTTATCCTAAGTAGGCTGTGGAGGCAAAGTTTGTAATATGATCTTATCCTAAGTAGGCTGGTTGAAGCTGCAAGTTATTTTATCCAAAGTAGGCTGGTTGAAGCTGCAAGTTATTTTATCCAAACATTGATTGCCAACTTCCACAACACGAATTTTGCATGGCCGTAGCCACTTTTCTTCAGTTGGCCACTTGTCTTCTATTGTTCTTCAATTCTAAATGCTATATGGCAGCGTGCTCGCCCTTTTGTTCGCCATTCATTCCTATCAGCGCTACCCTACAACCAAGCTCCACCATGGTAGCGGCTAAGCTTCACTTTTCACTGCATTCTGCCCTTCCAGATTTGGTTTGGTTCAGGTATCCTTGCTAGCGTCTGACTAATCTACTAGTTAAACTTATATTCCTTTCTTCCGCAAGGGTATTCCTTTCTTCCGCAAGGGTAATTTTCTACGAGACTTACTGACTTCATCTTCTTTGAACAAAATACAGCTACAATTACAGAAATAGGTTCTTGGTCTCTTGCAGGGTTATCATTATGCTGTGGTAAATGACTATAACTTAACCTCTCGCTTAGTTTTTCAGTTTATTTTTTTTAAATGACAGTAAACATTTACACTATATGCTTGCAGCGTTCAATATGCTTTCTAGTGGTGGTCTACTAGTATATGCCCTTGCTCCCTTTGTGAAATACTCAGGTAAGTTCTTTGTTCTCCCAATGAGTGAGTTCTTAATATCATTGTTTGTGCTGGAAGAAGTCCCAACCTAGCTCCATTGTTCCCTTCCTTGCAGGAAATTGGTCGCCGACTATGTATTACATACATTATTTTTGGTTATATCCGGTGATTTGGTTTTCTAGGTTCCTCAGTTATATCTATATCACGACATCCACCTGCAATTTAAAATTTAGAACCCTAATATATTTTGGGTTTTTCCATTCGGACCGTTTTCTTTGATATTTTTTATTGATGGACCGTCCACCATAATATAGGGTCTGAATTTTACTTTTTATACTATATATGGATAGTTAATGAGCGTCTATAAATTTTCTTTCAGGGTTTGGAATTTAAATAATATAGGATCTGAATTTTATTTTTTATACTATATATAGATATTTAATGAGTGTTTGTAAATTTTCTTTCAGGGTTTCGAATTTAAATAATATATTTCGGGTTTTCCGTTCGCACCGATTTCTTTGAGAATTTTGGTGGACGGATCTCGACCATATAGGGTCTAGATTTTATTTATACTATATATGGACAGTTAATGACGGTCTTGTTAATGACGTTCTTCCAATTTTCTTGCGTGGTTTCAAATTTAAAACTTATTATTGTTCTTTTTCGAATTACTGTAATCAAGCCTTCTTTAGTTTAGGAGATAGCTTTGGAAATATAGTTCAATTCACTCATTATATGCTTAATGATTTTGTTATTTATCAGTGTGCTGTTGTGAATAATATGCATAATATTTCATTAGCTCTCAGAAAATTTATATATAAATTTTTATGCATCTCCATTAGGCTTGCTTTTAATTTAAGTAGGTAGGTTTCGAGTGTAGGGAACCATATTTGTGTTCGACATTTCACTTATTTGTTCTGAAAATGACCAGACTTCACTTCTGATATCCCTGAGTTCCCTGGTCTCAACCTTTCATTCCTGTAATAAACATTTATTATATAGTGATAGTCTAGATTCTATTTAAATTTTACAATGGTTGAATTTAATTACAAAGATGATAACTGGTATTAGATTTACTTGCAACTATTTTTGTTCAAAGCAGTTCTTGATTTACTTGGTTATTGATTTACTTGGTTCGAACCAGACAGCTTGATTTAGTTGGCAAGGGTTATTTCATTCCTTGTAGCTATAGTATATATAGCTACTATATATATATATTTACTTTATTTCTATAAATTACCACTAAACCACAACTCAACAATGGTTTTAATGATTTTGTATACGCTCTTGGGGCCACCTATGTCGATATTTTCCATTGGCAACATTTAATGCAGATGTTAGCTACCATTATTTGCACAACAACTTGCTAATTTGCAGCTAATTTAGTCGTCGTTAATTTTCTTCACTGGATAGAGATAATTTACTAATATTGTAGATGTTAGCTAGCATTATTTCCACACCAACTTGGTAATTTGCAGTTCAATTTAGCTTTACTCGATAGAGACAAATTACTAATATTCACGTGTTACGAATTTAAAGTAATTTTTTATTATTAAAATCTATTTGCTTGAGTGAATGTATCTCAGCCATTAGTAAAGAATTAGCGAAGTCGATTTGTTGTTCACGCTCGTTCAGCCATCCCTCTGATATCTCTTCAGCGTTACACACATTTTCTGGCATAGACCGTCATCTGAATTTGAATTTATTAGCTGCGTCTTTAAGAGATTCGAAAGCAGGATCTTCTGAATTTCAGAGTTTACTTTCTTGGCGGAAAGAATGTTCATAGTTTGTGAAGACAGGGTAGGGGATTGAATCCGGTGCAGCTGTGGAGGATACAATTTCGGGAACTCGTGCAGGGAGACGAAAATAAGGCCATTGAAAAAGGGAAAGCAAGGTCTGTCAAGTTGTGGTAACACGGCTATTAAACGTATTTTGCGGTTCCATCCCCATGATTGTAGGTGGCTGCACGGTGGGAGAGAAGCCTTGCCCTCGGAAGGCGGCAACCCCCCCTGATCTCCTCTTTCTCCCAGGAGGTGGCTGCGACCAAGCCCTTTGTTGCCCCGCCCATCCATTTCTTCTGAGCAAAGAAGAAATAATTTGGGAGAGGTAGAGGTCGTTTATCTTAGTTTGGGCGCTAATTAATCGCTCATATTAACCACAACCATGTTGACCATAAAGAAGTCTATTCTATCTAACTACAGGAGGGCTCCGAAGGGCTTGGCTATGGCCACAACTGTTTAGGCCAACGCTGTGTTCCAGGTAAATCTTTTAATTCCCTTTTTATCTTTCCAAGAATCACTTTTTGGCCGCTTAAAACAAAATCTGTTATTTTCTCTTCTGTTTTGCATATTTGGGATTTTAGTTTGGTTCATTTAATCCTACAAAACTACTCTATCCAAGAATTGTTTATTGATCGCTAGTTTTGGGCTAAAAATTTGCCGATACTCTGGATTTCAGATACTTGAACTTAGCAACTATATATAGTCATGATGTAAGGAAAACTGGTGTGGTTGGTAGGGCTGTATTCGACTGTGAAAAACATCTAGCTTATAACATTGTTTTATTGTCCAGAAACAATAAAAGAAAAATCTCAAGAGAAAAATGGGGTACTTACTATTGGACCATTTTCACAGGTACTTACTATTGGACCATCTTAACTACTTTCGGCTGCCTCTTCAAGGAAATAAGAAAGATAAGAAATCTGTTTCCAAGCCGCTTCTGTAAGAAAAATAAGAAATCTGTTGCCAAGCCTGTAAGAAAAATAAGAAATCTGTTGCCAAGCCTGATCTGATACTGTAGATTGAGGCTTTCTCGCTGAACATTTTGGAGCCAGGTTTTGAGGGGAGACATTTTCCTCAAATAAAATTAGATAATGCAACCATTTCAATGCCATTGTATACTTTGTTTCCTTGCATTCAGAACAACCGATTCTTATTTTCTCTCAACTTCTTCGTATTTTTGTTGTGTTATTCTTCACGATGTCGCAGATTGGCGTAGTGGAAACATGCACATAGGCATCTGGGCAGCAATCGAGGCATACAGAAGTAATTAAGAAAACATGGTGTGGTTGAAAACACAGTTGTGGAGAGTGGGTGCATGCAAGCCCACTTGGCAGTTCCTTTTATATTTTATTTTAAATTATTTCATTTAAAATGATTTATTGATTATTACATTTATTTATTTTATTAATTTTGTTATTTTTATTTATATATATTAAAAAAATGCAATATACCAACAGCTTTACTCATGGATAAAAATTTCTCTTTTTGCAGTTAAGCTAAAGTATTTTTTCTTTTTAAAACACATTGTTTTGACTGAGGAGAACCGCGGCCGCCAACTATTATTTTTCATTAATTATTATAAAAAAGTAAAATGTTTTCTTTTTTTAATTAAAAATATTAAAATATAAATTATATTTTTATATTAATAAATTACTTAAATGGAAAAACAAATGGACTATTTTTTTGAAATATAAAATACTTTTATATTAAATATATCATTAAATTGAAAAAAAAGAATGACTACTTTTCTTTTTAAAAGGTTAAATTTTGATGGAATTTTTTTTAAAAGTTAAATTTTGATAGAATCTTCCTTAAATATATGCAACGAATTACACATTGAACGAACTATTTCAGTTCCATTTCAAATCGGACAGTATACAATCCATTTGTGTTTTCCTTGTAGACCTTGGAACTATTTCAGTTCCATTTCAAATCAGACAGTATACAATCCATTTGTGTTGTCCTTGCAGACCTCGGCAGGGACTACCGCCATGGCAGTGGCTCCTTGTTTATTTATTGTAATTGAATTAGTTCAATAAACACCTCCTTTTTTAAATATTCCATAAATAAGTCAAGGACTATAGGAGAGCCTCATAATGAGCTAGTAGTAGCTTGAGCTTCATTCAATTTTAAATTTTCTCTTTAAATCCTTTGCCTCTTTAGATATTTTGTACACAACTATGGGGCTTTTATATTTTAATTAGGATTTTAATTCATTCATGCTTTCATTTTATTAATAGAAATTTTAGTGATAACTTTTAAAAAGTAATGCGTGAAAAGAGACACATCATTTTTCATGACCGAAATGAATGTGAATTAAAATAATGGAAAGTGTTATGCATATAGGATATAGAGCCTTCCCTTACTTAAGTACTTAGTAACACAACTTGTTCAAGGAAATGATACACATCTATGTCCAAGCTGTGTCCTAGCATAATATGGTAAGACAAATAAATAAACTAGAATATTATGATGTGTTTTTAGGTCATAACATGATTGCATTTTTTCATCTAGAAGGTAAGGCAAACATCAAATACATCATGGTTGAGCAAATAACACTATTTGAATGAGAATATGGAGGAACTACCTAGATGAGTGTTGATCATGTGTGAACCGAAGGAGCTCCACTAGACTAACATCATTCTCCTTTAGGGGTGCCATTTCAACATATGGTCCCATGGGCGATAACAACTTCCCATGGGCAATAACAACTTCTTTTCATTCAATTAATAGATATACATGAATTATTCATGACTTAAAGTTTGCTAATCTCTTTGTAAAAGTAAAAAATATTAAATATAGTAATATCTTTAAATACTCTTAATTATTTATTCTTCTTTCGAGATATATATATATATATATATGTGTGTGTGTGTAAGTTGTCTTAGTGTATTTTTAGGTTTTTTAGTTCTTCATATATAATTTGATGGTGATACTTTGATTATATTACTTAAATGATTCTTTCCTACTACCTTCTTGGATTCAACACTCTACAAAATTAGTAAACACTTAACTTATACATAGTTCACTAACCCATTAAAATAATTCCGACTTTTTAAAAAATCACATTTAAAACATATATATATATATATAATCTTGTCAACGATAAGAATAATTAATTCCTCTTAACATTGAACTAATAATATAATCCATTTAATTAACCCTCGTGACTCAAGAATATATACGGGACCACTAAATTATACTAATGAATTTGAACATATTATTCTATAATTTTATCCTAAGAAGAATTTGTCATAATCATTGAGTTTAATTAGCCAAATTTTATTAAATTATTATTCGTTATATAAATGAAATTAAACATATTACATTTTAGTTAGTAGAGTTTGTCGTGATCTTTGACATTAGCCTAGTCAACTTTTAATAAACTATTAATTATTGGATTAATAAATTTCAACCTATTATTGTAGAGTAGATGGAGTTTGTGAGAAGCTTCGACTTTAAGCGAGTCATATTTCATTAATAATTTGATGATTATACAACTAAGTGGTAAGATCCATTGTCGGGGTATGAAATGAAGGGGCCCCTCAAATTTTGTTCCTAGGGATTGCTCAATAAATATATAAATGTTGTTTGACATAATTACTATGACCATGCTATGAAGTTTCTCTTATACCAATTCAACGCTCTTCGTAAATGGAGTTGCATGACGGTTGGGAACATAAGTCAATGAAATAATATATTCTTCAAAAAAAATTAATGGTTGACAATTTGCACGTGCATGGTTTGAAAATTAATTGTTGACATTTTCCACGTGCATGGTCCAATGGGTTGTTTCATCCACTAATTTCATGTTGTGTAATATGACCGAGCAAGATGACTCAATGATAGAGTGGCATGATGCCACTGAGTCATTGCCTCCCAGTGAAGTTTAAGATGATTAGTTGTTACGGCTTATGAGTGACATATATATATATATATATTTTGAGATTTTAGTTCTCTTCAATGGCATAGTAATACTGTGGGCTTTAAAATATGTTTTTGCCATGACCGATTTTAGATATTGCATAAACCGAAAACCCAGGTTTTAGTGGTCTCTGCGGCCTCTCTGCGGCATATGCAATAATATTTTAGTTCTCTCTGTGGCATATATACTTCGGGTAAAAATCTAATTCTTGCATGAATAGATCTAGACATTGATACACTAAAACCAGGGTTTAGTGGTCTGTGCGGCCTCTCTACAGCATAGATTTTACTTCTCTCTGCATACCCAGCCATCATCTACAACAAAGAGGAGCCAAATCTCAACGATATATTTAGAGCAATAAATCTTGCCAGGACTCCTACCATTAATCTTCATTGACGCTCTCTATTCCCTACATCATCTATAGCACAGAGGAGCCAAATCCCAACGATATATTCAGAGAAATAAATATTGTGAGGGCTCTTGCCATGGATCTCAATTGACGTTGTCTATTTTCCCTGCCACCATAAACACTAGAGAAAAGTCGAAGCTCAACTACGAAAGAATGATAAATGAAATGTGGGTTTACGTAAACCCTAACAGGATAAAAGTGCAAAGCAAAGTCAGTGAAGGCTGAAAATTTTGACAAGATCGAGATCAAGCAAAATAGATCGTAAAGCCACAGATCTACGGGTCTATGATCCCTAGTGTACTCCTTTTTTGAAAGGAGGTGGTGAAATTTATAAAGGCAAACCAGATTGCAATGCTTTCTACGTAGAATCAATTTTTTTTCACTCTTGTTGAGGACCTAGTCACAATTTGATCACAAGTTCCCTACGGAATTGATTATATTCAAATCACAGAAGCTTTACAGAATTCACAGCACGAGGCATGGACGACTTTTATAACGACCCATTTTCTATGACTAAAAACTCGTGGGTTTTTACCTTTGGATCTGTGGTCAATCTAATCTAGGGCAAGTGGGATCTGCAATGAGGTTTGCTGATATCAGGTGCACACATTCCTTATCTTTTTCTAATACATATTTGCTCATATATTTTCAAGTATGAATATTTCACCACAACTACCAAAGATTACCAAAGGTAGACCTAGCACAGTTACTCTACAAGGCCTTTATGAGTATATAGAGTCTTTAGAGAAATGTAGAGAAGAAAGAGAAGTCAAGCTACAAAAAGAGTTAGAAACCATGCTGGAAAATAAATTTTCATCTCTTGATGACACGATCCAAAAACAAATATAAAATAAAATAGAACTATTGGAGAATAAAATGGTGGCAATGGAGACTAGGTTGCAGGTTATAGAAAAACGAAACCAAGATACTAACCAAACATCCCAGTAAGGAGATGTTAATACTTTAAAGAGTCTTAAAATGAAGGACATGATTAAAGAACTTGAAGAAAAAGTTAATAGCCGCCTCACCGTAAATAATGTGGTAGATAAATTAGATATCAAACCAATTAAAGATGAAATGAAAGAATTAAAATAATTAGACCATGAGTGTAACAAAAGGGCCTTGAACCTTATAATTTTCGATTTAAAAGAGGTACACGAGGATACTTTAGCCATACCCCAAACATAATTACGTAATAGTTTACAAATTGAAACAACGGGTCTCACAGAAGCAACAAGGTTGGGGAAATTAACTGAGAATAAAGGATGACTGATCAATTGTTCAATTCATGTTAAAATTTTAAAGTATATGTTATATTTTCAAAGAAGTCAAAGGATTTTAGCACTAATGTTTTGGTGAACAATTTGTCTCTCATTAAGTGGGTTCAAGTCTTTCGAGACATGTAATAACTAATTCACTTGTGGTATTTATGAAATAGATGTATCTAGTGTAATAGTGGCAACCAATCTTTTGAAGTTACCAATTCTCTAGAAATTAAAAGAAAATATAATATCCCTCCCCTCTTATGTAAATTCCCCCTTAATATCTAACTTTTGTTTTTTAATAACTTCCCCATGAATATCTAAAAATATATTTCAATACATGTGTTGCAAGGAAACTCAGTCCTTGCCACTCAAGTTAGTAATTATGCTTTGGGAAAATTTGTATAACAAATTATAATCTACATCGTTCAATGCTAAACTAAGAGTGGATAAATTTTAGTAGGAAATAATAAATTGAGATGTGAAGTGGATACATCAATTGTTTGTTTAATACAACGACTTGGATAAATTTTGGTGGGTAGTAACTACTAGTAAGTATATACATTTATAGTTTTACTCTTTCGTAAGTGCTAAGGAACACATAAGATATTTATTTACATTTTATTAGTATCCATTTTTTTGCAAAGACTTGCTTAAATTATGTTGGCAAGTAACTAATGGTAAATATATTATTTGCCTAAGTATACGCTATTTCAAGAGTTTTATTTTTGGATGGTCTTTCAGCAAAAATTAAGAATAAAGAATCACTACATAAATATCTAAAAAGCATGCATGATTATTGCAACTATATCCTTAAACTATGGCATAAAATATGTGTGACAATTATCCATACAACATTATATTGTGGAAAGGCTACAATAACACCTTCAAATTATGTTCCAATTAAATATTTGAAAAATATTGTTTGTTTAAAAATATTGAAAAGTAAATATTTATTTTTCAAAATTAAATATTATATAATTGCATTGATCAATGGCTCAACTAATAAGTAATCACCTAGAGTGAATAAGATTGCTCTAAATCATACCTTTGCAAATCACTCAATAAATATTTTAGCAAAAATAACTAACTACAAACTTCTTATCAATTCTCTAAAATAACACATTTATTTTTCCATTACCAAAATAAAAATGTGAAAATACATTTATATAAATATTTTACCTTACAATTTTTATTAATATTTAATAGAAATAACACTTTAGTGTTATTCCATTACCAAAATAAGAAATGTGGAAATAACATTTACTTACTTTTTTCCCTTTAATTATAATTTTTTAATCATTATATATCCAAATTTTAAAATCTTATTAAAATGTTTATATCTTAACATGTTTAAGATGAGTATCCACCACTATGTAGATTACCATCTACAATCCTTCATTAAGTTCAAATGGCTTAATTATGGTTGGTAAAAGCTTAAATTTCCTTAATTATATCATTATTTATTATTATATCTCAAAAATATTGTAAAATCCTTGATTGTAACTGACTATAGTGGCTTAACATGTTTAAGAGATATTATTCACACACTGTGTAGGATTGACCATGCTACATCCTTCATTAATTCAAATGGCTTATTATAGTTTGGTAAAGCTTAAATTTCTAATAGATATTTTAAAGTATTTCCTATACACTCTTAGTATTTAAAAAGGCCCGACAATCTTTAAATGTAGTCCAACCAAACGCATAGAACATGCTATAATATTTATAAGAGTCTAAGAATATAATCCAACCAAACACATAGAACATGCTATAAGATTTATAAGATTCTAAGAAATGTCTTGAATTGATATTGTATCTAAAACCTGTAGTCCTCGCAAGTTGATTTTTAGATAATGTTCCATTATTTTATTTTATTGGTATTATTTTGTATATTTTAATATCTTTTTATTTCTCTCATTAGGTTTCATTGGATTATTGTTTTCTTTACCTTATGTGATTTTGTTTTTATTTCATAACAAATAAATATTAGAAAGATTTATAGCTAACTATTTTAGGTGTAAATAATTATTTAATAATCATATAATAGAACCCTGCCAAATAAAAACAATATGAACCATGTTTCTACTGCATAAAATATTATTACCTCAACATAAAATGCTCATCTATAACATAGAAAAATTATTCTATATCTACATAAAAACTACAAAGGACATTAATGGGTAAGAAATGACTAAATAGAATCCAAATGGTTATAACAAAATGAAATGAAAGCATTTAAAATGAAATCTTGAATATTTATAAATAGTCTCTGTGTATGGGAAAGAGAATTATTAAACCATTAACTATCTCTCTACCTTTCAAACATGTACTATGAATTATTTTGTATAAAAAGATCATGTTTCTATGTTGTGTATCCGTTGGAGTAGGAGTTCGTTAAAAGAGTTCATGACATTTGTTTTATTTTTTTATTCTTTTAGGATGTCACTTGTTCATATGATGAGATTTATCATTCTTTTGTGCTATTAAGGCTTAGTCAAATTTATTTGTAGTTATAATCATTTTAAGAAGTATGAACTTATTTTTCTTTTTAGTTGAGGAATCACAAAAATTTTCAAAAGAGGGAATTTTGTAAGTGTTCTCTTTACTGATAAATATTCTCTAGTAGAGTGAAAAGTAAATATAAAAATATAATAGATAATACCAAGTTTAGCGAGAATATAATATATATGTTGGCCATTTGGTTTTTTTGCATTTTATTAGTAAAATTTTAATTGCTTTGAACTTAGATAGAAAGTCCTCAATATAAAAAACTTCATTAGGATTTAAAGCAATCAATTGATTTTTGAGCTCATGAGATCTAATGTCATTATGTTTG